>APFE030735982.1:48554-97505 GCA_000404065.3 Pinus taeda | reverse complement strand
ACTGAGTTAAATTATACTGTGACTGAAAAAGAGTTCTTAGTCGTTGTTCATGCAATCAACAAGTTTAGACACTACATAACAGGCTATGAAACCTTTGTCCATACCGATCATTTTTCCATTAGATATCTCATGAATAAACCTGTTACCAATGGCAGAGTCACAAGATGGCTTCTACTTTTACAATAATTCAACATTACTGTGTTAGATAGACCAGGAAAGCAAAATACAGTAGCTGATTTCTTGTCTAGAATTCAAAATACTAATGAAGATTCTCCAGTAGAGGATAAGTTTCCGGATGAATATTTTTTTGCAGTAACTACTAAAACTCCTTGGTATGCAGATATTGTTAACTATTTGGTTACAGGGAAGCTACCTTCACATTTATTTCCTAATGAAAAAAGGAAAATCATTTAGGAGAGTTCAAAGTATTCTTGGATTTCTAATGAATTTTTCAAAAACAGTGCTAGATTGTGTGATCAGAAGATGTGTGCGCGAAGATGAGATGCCTGACATTCTTAAGGCATGTCATGATGAACCATGCGGCGGACACTTTGCTGACAAGAGGAGGGCCTATAAAATCCTTTCTTTAGGATATTATTGGCCTTCTCTCTTCAAAGATGCAAAACAATATGTCAAAAGGTGTGACAGCTACCAGAGAATTGGGAGATCGACTCTTTCAAATGAAATGCCATTACAGCCACAGGTACTCATCGAACCCTTTGAAAAATGGGCTTTAGATTTCATTGGAACAATTAATCCACCATCTAGACAAAAGAAATATATATTGGTTTGCACTGATTATGTCACTAAATGGGTAGAAACCAAGGCATTGCCTTCTGCCACTGAAAATTCAGTTGTTCAATTTCTTTTTGAGGATATTTTTACTTGTTTTGGTGTCCCAAGAGAAATTGTGACAGATCAGGGAAGTCAATTTACACCTAACTTGATGGAGAATTTGATGGAAGAATACAAAGTCAAGCACAGAAAATCTACTCCTTACCATCCTCAAGCAAATGGCCAAGTGGAATCTACAAACAAAGTTCTTGAGAGCATCATCACCAAAATTGTTCATCTCCATAGAAGAGATTGGGTAGAAAGGCTTCCTGAAGCCTTATGGGCCTATAGAACTACATGGAGGAAGACAATAGGACATTCTCCCTATGAACTTGTTTATGGGAAAGAAGTCCTGCTCCCCATTGAGTTTCAGGTCAAGACCTTCAAGATGGAAGTCTAGTTGGGGATGAATCTATCAGAAGCCCAAAAGCACAGAATGGAGCAGCTGAATGAGCTAGATGAGATCAAACAAGATGCAATTCTAAGGACTGATCTAGTTCACATCAAAGAGCTAAGTGGCATGACAGATATATTAAGGAGAGAAAGTTTCAAGAGGGAGATTGGGCTTTACTATTTGATTCCAAGTTTAAAGACTTTAAAGGAAAATTTCAGACCCATTGGCTTGGGCCATATGAGATTGATAAAGTCTTTAACAATGGAGCAGTAAGAATCAATACCATTGATGAATTTCAGACTCCTCTTATTGTGAATGGCCACCGATTGAAAATTTATCATAAGCCACTTTCCAAAGAGGAGTTTGTCAAAATGTTCCAAGAGAATTCTGCAATAAGGCTGGTGGAGAAGAATCCTTTTCCCCCATCAGCCTAATCTTTGTTTCTTGTAGTTTTTGAAAAAAAAAAATGTGTATAAGCCTGAAAACCAATCATGGATTGGCAGTCTTATACAAAAAATATAGAGTGAAAATTAGGGACACCTGACACTCTATATTTTCCAAAAAAAAAATATCCTCTCCTTTTCTTTCCATCTTCACTTCATCTCACTTACCCATTTCATTTCACCTCCATCTCATTTTCATCACCATTTCACTTGATTCCACTCCATTTTCACTTCATTTTCATTCCATCAATAAAAGTCCCCCTTCAGGACTATTTTCATTCAGTTGTTTTTCCTCTAAGCTATCTTTGTGCAGTTCAGGGGGTACTGTCTCAGTTTCCGCAGCTGGGAACCGTTTCCGCAGCCAGAACCAGTTTCCGCAGCTAGGAACCGTTTCCGCAGCTAGCATCACTCTGTTTTCAAAATACAATCAACTGTTAGTGCCAAAATCATGAAATGTAGGTGTACATGAGCTAAAGACATGGGGCATCTTCAAGATATCAAAGAAGAGCAACTGGTTAGAAACCTTGAGCAAAGATTGACAAGTTTCCAAACGTATGATAAAAAATATTTATCAAACAACACTTCAAGTCATAATTATGTATAGTTATTAACCAATAACCGTTTCTCCTATGTGCAATGATTTAATATATTATCCCACTATCATTCTTATCCTGCACTATCACTCCACACACCTCGCATTCATTTCCCTAACGGCCCTATGATTACTCCGAGTTCAAACTCAAGAATGACTGCACTTCCATTTATTACCCGTACTCTTAAGACATGACCTATTGTGTTACGGCTCTTCCCAGCCATAATTTCCGCAGCCGTCTGTTGAGACGTGTAAAATCTCATACACAGTCATCCGACTCGGGAGAATCCTGCCGTTACTCCACTCGCTTATCATTCCACTTATACCATAATCCTCGCATACACTCATATTTCATTTTATAAACTCGGTCACCACTTCTCACCCACTGTTCCTCCTGTGATTCGGGTATCTCTCTGTTTCCGACTGCAATCACTACAGTCTGCTTTACACTTTGATTGCAGCCACTACAGTTATCCTAAACCCCGATTGCAGTCACTACAGTCTCTCCTAAAAACCCTATAATAGAGCCATTTTTCCTTAACCCTCATATGCAGAAGAACCCTCAGTGGATTTAAAGCAGAGGATGGGAAAATTGCTGAGAGCCAAGCCGAAAGGACCAAAATACTTGGAGGGTTATCCCCAAGTTAAGGAATTATTGAAGAAATTCAAATGGCTCCGATTTATTCAGAAATTCAAAGGGTATAACAAGGAAGTGACCAAAACTTTTGTGAGATCCTTTAATGGACAAATAGTGGAGGTTGGAGACTTGAAGTTTATAGTGACCGAGGCCACAATAGCAGCTGCCACGGGCCTACCTCAAGAAGGAGAAAGGTGGTTTAAAAATAGAAGCGTGGACGATCAAATCTGGAGAACCATGCTACGAAACCAAGGTATGGATACCACTGTATTCACCAGAGGCATCCCTGTGCATGTATTAAAAGAGGAATGGTCTAGTCTATTGTTAGTCATCCAAAATTTTATCACATGTGAAGGTCATTTTGGCTCTATGTACATGTATCATGTCAGGCTGATGATGAATTTCATAGATGGTCACACTCTTAATTTGCCTCATTTTCTACTATCAAGTTTGAAAAAGATGAGTGTTACGGTTCAAAAGCATGTAGGTAACATTGAACCTCATCTTTACCATCATGGGCTCATAAAAATTCTTATTGAGGATCAGTTGAAGAAAACTAAGGATACCTGGGAACAATTTTTAACAAGAAACTACTTCCAAGAGCCATCTGAGGCCTCTAGAAGTAGTCCACCAAAAATCCCAAGGAAAAGTAGGAGGAAGGAGAAAAATGTTGCAGCCCAAGACTCCCCTACAAAAGAAATTCAAGAAACTATCCAAAAAGAGGAAGAAGACCAAGTTAAGAATAAGAAACAAAAGAAAGAAAAAGGCAAAATTACCACTCAAGAGGTCTATCCATCCCCTAAGCAATCTTTAGAAGAAGATTACCAGCCTCTATCAGAAAGGCTAATAGATCTTAAAGTTGCTGCCATGGCCAAGAAAAAGAAAAAAGGAAAACAGAGTGCACAAAAGAAAAGTATGAGTTCATCCTTGAGAAGGAGCTCTAGGCTAAAAGGGAAGTGGAAGAAAACCAAGGGAGATCAATCCCACTTTATTGATTTAAGTGAAGAGGCACTTGAGAAATCTCCAAATCAGCCAAGCCTTGAATCAAGTCCTCCACTTGAGGAAAGCCCTTTTTGGCCAGAAAGAGAGAGTAGTCCTCCCCCACTAGATTTTGAGTTTAGACAGAGAAAGTCACCTGAGGTAGATCTTAGTCATAAAGAAGTATACATTTACCTGGAATCCTTAAAACAATCAGCTGCAGGACCAAGTACCTCTCTGCCACTTGATGCACAAGTTCAGTCTTTGAAACAGGAAGTATTTGAGCTAGAAGTCCTAAATAGACATATCATACAAGAAAATGAAGCACTTAAAGAGTAAGGTATAAAAGATTGTCCATGACAATACTATGCTTCATTTAGGACTGTGGCAGAAGAAGAATAGAAGACTGAAGAAGAGATGCAAAAAGTTAAGCAGAGCATTGATTAACCTCAAGTTCAAATGTCTAGTTAGAAAGCCAAGGATGATGATGATGATGGCGTCAAGGAAGAAGAAAAGAGGACTAGACGTCCTTGCAGAAGCGTCAGAGCATGTGGATTAGAGGGAAATAACTCAAATTTTGGTTGCATGAGGACATGCAACACCTTCACAGTGGGGGTATGTTGAGCCTCAAACCTGCACCTTCCTGTACACCCTCTTAGCCTCCTTTCTCCACTCACTTCATTCACCCAGTTGTTAAATCATTACATTATAGTCTAAAAAGGATTGTTTATATGGTTTTCTGACTATACTTATGACTGTTGTTTGGTTTAGTTTTTTTGTTCATGCAGCTACGGAAACTTGTCAGTTTCCGCAACTAGCACAGGTTTCCGCAGCCAGCCCAGGATTCCGCAGCTATTTTGTTAAAAGCTGTGCTCCAGGTGTCCTCTGAAGAAACGAGCTACATGGGCAAGCTCCAGGTGGCGGATACATGGAACGTTTCCCTTCAAATTGGCCAAATCGTCCATGGGAGGCCACGGTCAACCAAAGTCAAAGACAAGGCCAACCAAAGAGTTCAGCGGTGGCACGTCACTGTTTCGGGCACGTGAATGATACGTGGCATAGTCCTCAGCTCACGAAGGCACCAACACACCTGGAGATCGTTCTTGAGACCTGAATCTAACATCCAACCACTCCGAAGATTTAAGAAACATGATGACAGTTACACTAGATCCCGGCTGAAGAGATCTACGTGTCTTTAGCAATGCAATTAATAGCGTAGAATTTGTTAGTTAGCTTTAGTATTTTTGCATCATAAATAACGCGTCGTTAAACGCTGTGAAGGAGCTTTTTGAGATGTATGAATTCTGAACTGTTTATGTGATTCCGCACTGCTGGTTATCTTATCACCCCACTGTTTTATATGTTGCTATTTAATACATGAGAAGACTTTTCTAAGTTCAGTCGTGTGATTATTTGTTGATTGGTTGAAGTGGCAGAGGGCCCCTGCACGCTGAAGCCTTGTAAAGTTTTTATTTAGCTTTATTATGTTTTTGTTTTTCTCATTAGTTTGTACATAATATATTGTTTGATGCTTCAGCTGTTTATATTTTCACCCTTTTTTTCTTAGAGCTGTAAACTGATCAGTGCTTTTCTGCAGGTTTTCTTAGGCAGCTCGGGCAATTTTTTATATTTTTGATAACTTTTGGCATATGAGATCATCTTGTCCTTCCTGCTAACTTTCATTTTATGAAGTTTAAATTCACCATTGTAGATTGAGCTGAATGGTAAAGGACTAGAAGAGTTCAAGTAGTGTGATTAGTTTCTTTTATGTAATTTACTTTCTTGTCATTTAGATATCATATTGTTTGACATGTTCATGATTACTTCCCCAAGGTAGATTGAGCTGAAGGGTAAAGGATTTGAAGAATTTAAGTAGTGTGATTAGTTTCTTTTATGCAATTTACTTTCTTGCCATTTAGATATCATATTGCTTAACTTGTTCATGATTACTTCCCACCAGGTAGATTGAGCTGAAGGGTAAAGGATCTGAAAAGTTAAAGTAGTGTGAATTAGTTGCTTTGCTTTAAGTTTGAGTTGTTTTTTTTAGTTTTGCTTTCTTTTCATTTCAGCAGCAAGGATACTGGGCCATTGTCATTAGTTCACTATTTGATGCATTTATTGTCTCTTAAGAATTGATTTCATTTTAGTTATTGTAAAGCTTTCTTTTGAGCACTTTCAAGTTTAGAAACCATCACCGTCTACACTCCAAACTTCACTTTCATCCTCACCATCACACATTAAGGAAAAATAAATCCAAAAACAAACTAAAAAGCTTAAAATGGCAAAATAATAAGGAAATGGTTATCTAGTACATATAGTACACTTCACTTCGTCAATTTACGAACCCCGGGTTGACATTTTAAATAGCAATTTAGATCACACTAAATTGACCAAACAACAGGGACAGCAGTTAGCTCGTCTTTATCTGTACTTTTCGAATGGCCACCTTTCGCTTCTTCACCCTCCTGCACATAGAAACGACGTTTATCAATGCTTCTTATTAATTTCTCGTGTTTTGTTATAAGTTCTTATTATTATCTAAGTTTCCCATGCAAAAGGCTTTTGAGTTTTCATGAAAAGATACCGAAATGACCATCAAAACATACCTTCCTTGGTACTCCACAGTTGTATAGTCTGATCACTTATTCTTTGGTTTTCTTGCCTCTTCTCCAAAAGACTAGACTCATGCCATAAATCTACCATCTCATTTGGAATTTCTCCCAAGAGCTCTACACAATCTTTACTAACTTCATTGTCTGCAACATCTGTCTCTAGTCCTTCTTTACTGTGGATTTCTTCAAGGTCAATAATCTTCATTAAATGTTTGATATCTACAAAGTCTTCTATATCAACCTTCAGTAGTTGCTTTCCTTTCTCTTTAGTCCTCAATAGTTGTCCAATATCTGCATAATTCACTGCATCTGTGTTTAACATCTACTCTTTCCTCTGCATCACAAGATTATGTGAATTTCCTTCTTCTAACTTTTGAAAAATCATATCTTTGTTTTTCCTTTCCCTTATGACAACATTAAACAGTTGCCTTACTTCAGTGTATCCTGCATTTACACACAAAATATTAGTTTCAAAATTATGAGACATCAAGGTCTCCTCAAATAATTTCATCATCAATCCTTCCGATTGACTTTCACTTCCTAAATACACCATAGGATTCTCCATTTGCTTTGTATTTGCTTCATCATTTTCCCTGAGAAAAATCTTTGTTCCATATTCATATGAATGGATCTCTTCCTTTCCAAACACTTCTTTGATCTCAATAATTCCTTTGCCATCCTCCTTTGGACTTATCTTTTGGATGTCATCTCACTGGACATCTTCCTTCACTTGACTGTAACTTTTCTCTTTATTCTTCATATGACTGTGGGTAGTCATCTTTCCACCTTTTGATTTGATAGTTTCCAACAACTACTTGTTTCCCTCAAGTTTTCATGACCTGCAAGCAAACAACAATTTTCAGTTTTCAAAATACAATACCTTCCATCCTCTTTTGATGCTTCAAGCACCAATCTTCCATCATAGATCTTCTGGATTTCAACAGATCCTTCTTGATGTGACTCCATTCATTTGAGTCTCTCCTTCTCTAACAAATCAATATGCATTTGTTCAAGTTCCCTGAACTCGCTTATCAGCTTGTCATTCCACCTCTATTGTAATAGCTTCCACTTGACCCGTTTCTTCGTTCTCCATATGTATCTTCGGTCTTCATCTGTCTTTCTTTGTAGCCCTTCTGTTATTATATTTACTTATGTTCTCATTATTGCCAGACTAATCTCTTGTTCTTCATTCTACTGCCAGTTGGTATACTCCTGCAATCTAATGCCTTCCTCAAATTTACTCCCACGTAGCTGATCATCTCTTTTAAATTGTTGGTTTCTTCCATCTTCATCCTGCTGGATTAATACTTTTGTCTCCTTCATGTCTCTAAGGACATAACTTCCTTGTTGTTCTTGATCTTTCATTTCACCTTCAAATAATCTCTGCTCAATTTCTCTGATTTTAGCATCATATTTATTAATGTTGTCTTCCATACCTACAGTCACATCACTAACTGAAGAGTCTAAACATTTACTTAACTCTATAAATGTTTGAGACAGTTCATCCTTATTATGCATGGTAACCATAATATCTTCTTTATCAAGTTCTGAAAGCTTCGTTTCTCCTTCAGGTTCCTTGAGCATTATTTCCAAGGCTTCTATTTCCATGTGAAATCTCTCCAGCAGTTCATCACAACTTCCATTCTCAGCTTCATTATTTTTCTGGTAATCCTCTTGAGTTATCTTATTTTCTGCACTATCATATTGCAAAGTTCTTTCATCAATTTCATCAGACAAATTCATTGTTTACCTGCTTGGAATACCACTATGGCATTTTCATTAGGCTTCTGGTCCCTTTTAACTTCATCTAACTGTCTTACACCAAACAGAAATTCATCTATGAACTCTTTCTGCTGCAATAAATCAACACCTTCTTCCTCTAAAAGGCATTCTCCATCATACTTCACCTCAAGGGCTTCATTCTTGTTTGTGATAGTTTCACCAAACTATCCATCATCCTCTACATATCCTGCAAACATACATAAACTATGAGAATTAAAATCACAAGGCTTCATTGCCTCATCTGCTTCCCTTATCATCATATCTTCTAATTGTTATGAACTATTCCAATAGTTCATGAGATCTTCAGATGACCTCTCATTATCGTCTTCACCCAACATTTCACCCTATTCTGGTCTAAAAATGGAAACTTCCATTTCTACCTCTGCTTCTCTGAGGTTTTCCATCAACCACTTTACCTATTCTTGTTGCAGCCTTCTCTGCAACTTAGGCCACTTCACTAGCTTCCTCTTCAAGACCCAACCTTGTCTTTGGTTCTCCTCTAACAGCATTACTAACACATCGAGTTCTTCTCTTATCTCAACTATTTCCTTGTCAATATCAACTTGACTCATCTGTTTCGTATGGATTGTTTGAGCACCCTTCTCCTTCATCTTTTAGCCTTCTTCTGAACCTTCCATATGACTTTCCATAGCCATCTTCTCTTCTGTGTGAGCTCCTACACCTGCAACCAATAAACTTCCTTCTAATTTGATCTTCTCACCAAGATTCTCCTCTGCCTGGTCTCCAAGTCCTCTTTCCTTTGAACTTGCACTGAGCAATATTGTTCTCTCTTTGGTTGCTCCACTCACTTCTCTTAAGGACTCCTTTGTCCCTATCTATTCCAAGCCTCAGCTGGAATGAGGTTCTGCTACAATCTCTAAGAACTTCCCAAAAGTTCTTCTATAGTCTTACCACTATAGTCCTGTGCCCAACATTGCCATTCATTCAATTGCAACAACTTTCATACCTTTTGTATCATAAATCGTCATAAGCAAGACATCCTTGCTCTGATACCAAAAATGATGCAACCATATGGTTGCCACACCCTAAACACCCTATCAGGACTCTTAACCCTCATCAAACTTTTTTAACTTTAGCCATAATCCCTTACTTTAACAATTATTAGTCGTGGGTATATGGTTTACACCCTCAAAATCTTATCGCAAGCGTTCTTCAAATGTGTTAGGCTTTAAAAACCCGGGACCATACCTTTTTACCAAAATACATAGAAACATGGGAAAACCAAAGAAAACCCCACTCCGAACGCTCTATCTGGATCTCTAATTTTATACATCCACGACCATAAATATTGGTGGATCCGTCTTTTGGTCCATATTCTTTCCGTTGTACTTCTATATCTCCAATCTCCGCCGTCCAGTTCCTCTCCAATCTAACGGTCAACATTCACTCCAAACATTTAAACTAGCACGTCAATCCTCCACTGTCAATCTACACATAGTGGATCCAATGGTCCACATCTATTTCAGGCGGACAATTAACACGTCAATTAACTGCTCGATAAAGTGGTTTCCGTATTCAACCTCGTGCTACGTGTCGAACGTTTAATGGGATCGGGCGACTACCCTTCAATATAGCTTACGACCCTTCGCTCGCCTAAAAACCACTTCTACTATTTCGAAACCACTTTCGTGATCCAACAATTATAATTTGTTCACGATCCAACGACCATGATTGAATTGCATAATTGCAAGTCCACTTTCTAGACTCCTTCCACTTCAATGCGTCGATCCGATCATTCTTACGGACCCGATAAGGGTATAGGTTCCCGTCGATAAAATTTCAAGTCCAGATTTTGGATCTTACTGTGTTTTGCGCTAAATCTTAGTGTAAATTAGATTTACGCTCGTGGGACCGAACCTATGCAAACAAGCTTCGCCGACCTGATAAGGGTGATTCAACAGTTAGGATTAAATCACACCAAAACAATGATATTTGAAAAGGCCTCGAACTTCTATTAATCCCACGATTTAGACATGAAGCATAAAAAAACAAAGGAATAAACACTCACCCAAATACAAAGGAAATAGGAGCCCAACGAGGGTTTCCATAGGCTCGATAGTTGATCACACACAAAATATCATTCATTCATAATAAAAATAATTACAGAGTCTCGCCTTGGCCCAATTACACAAATAAAAGACCTCCGTTTAAAATACAATCCAAACACTATTATTGGTCTCGCCGCACTCAATCCTCTCCTGAATCCTTTCTCCCTGGCCTAATTCTTCAATTAGTGGCCTCTATTCCTAATTTTCATGTAGGCTTACAACTCCATCATGAATCCTATCTCCCTGTCTCTTTCAGAAAAGAAGGAAAATACATATATGTTCTATCTAACCATCTCCTTCCACAAATGAAGGAATTCACAATATATTTAGAAATCAAATCCTACCCTAACTAATCATTCTAACTACTTGGCTTGATCTCCACGCGGGGAGGATCACTTGCCACTTATTCCCAATTCCATTTAGAATTAGGCAACAATTAACTACTTACATACTTTGTAATTAATAAAATTAAACATCCAATTCTTCCTCCAAACTTTCATTAACCACAACATGTGACCACACCATCACATTGCTGGCTAGGCCTAGATGCTCCTGCATCAGTGGGCTACGTCCATGGAGAAACAAGCAGGTCCTTCAATTCTATTATCCAACGAAATAAGCAATACACTCTACAACACATATTTTGTAACAATCTCCTACTACATCTCTTCCTCTCACAATCACTTAGAATACCCACAAACGCAATACAATACATCATATAAAACTGAGGGTTTCCTTTTCACATTCTAGGGTAAAAAACCCTAAATCAACATAACTTCAATCGTTTTATATTATGTCTAATGAACAACCCATATTAGTAATGAAACTACAATATTTTGTAAGGAATCTCATAAAATTGTAATCACCCCATCTAGACCCCCTTGACGACGATCCTATGAGCAGAGTTACCGCCCCGTTAGGAAATGGGGTCCAATACAGCTAAAATGATACCTCTAAATAAAGAAGATAATCAAGCTTCACACCCAATACCCAATCACCCATTCCTTCATGAAAATTCAAGTTAGGAGAAAGAATATCTGGAAAAAGATACTTCTTTGGGGAAAAATGGAGCTCTTGATGAATAATATTTATCCCACCTCTTATATGATCCATGGATAGATGGTAGATGGATTATTGGGTAATATTAAGCCTCAATATTGAATAGGGGTAATTTTTATTTTATTATCTATATATATATCTATCTATATATATATATATATATATATATATATATATATATTAATTTATTTAATACACATTGCTAGCCTTTTGGATATCCAATAATTCATAATTTATTGCCCAAGAAGCTACATAGAGTACTATAAATGAATTGTGAAATTGGATAGGGACTTGAGCTCTTGTTACACATATTTTAATAGTATATAGAAGAGGATTATTCATGAGGTACTAAAGTGCAGAGGCGGGGTGGATTATTGTGTTGTATAGGGTAGTGGAGAGAGTGCCAAGAGAAATATTGAACAAGAAAAACTTAACAATGACCTACTTATTTGATCTTGGAGGTTTCAGGGTTTCAAGGAATAAGTGAATAGGGATCTTGAACATATCTCCTTTTCTCCAGTGGTCTCGTAACCTAATACATGAGTGGAATCCATAGAGGAATTTACCTTAGTTGAGAGGAAAGTTGCTTACATTAAATCAATTTCCTTTGATACTAGTTTGTGAAAAGGTAGATATACTTATTCTTATTTTTATAAATACATTCCTTTGCAATGGAAGACATATTTACATTATATTTTATGAGAAAATGCCATAAAAAAAACTATATATGTTAGTAGATGAAATAGTTGATGTAATATTTAATTAATTTTTTTAGACATGTGGAAATACATTGGGAATTCTAGCTGCCAAGTATTTCAAAAAGGTACAATTGTAAAAAATGATTCCTTTCTCAATATAATAATGATAATTGTAAGTTATGTTCCCTAAGGAATTCCCTAATGAGTTTCTAAAAATATTCATTTGAAATTATTACAAATCTAGTGATTTTTCCTATAGGAGTACATCATATGCCGAGTTGTTTTTCTAAGTGCACATCACTGTAATCCTTATCATGCATTTTATTATATGATTTAGAAAGGTTGAAAATATTATAAATCTAGTGTTTTTTTCTATAGGAGTGCATCATATTCCTAGTTTTTTTTCTAAGTGCACATCAGTATAATCCTTATCAAGCATTTTATTATATTATTTAAAAAGGTTAATTGATGGTTGAGCCTTGTTGTTACAGATTTTTATTTTATTTTCCTAGTTTTATAATAACCTTGTTATATTTGGATACAAAAATGAAGGCCATAGAACAATTTGACGTGGTTGTAGATACCTTATAGAAATTGTTAAATATCTATTGTTGTTATGATTTTTAATTTATAGTGGTTGTAAATACCCTTATAATAATTTTTATGGATTTGTTGTTCCTATCATTTTGAATTTGTAGTGGCTATGTATCCCTAAATAGTTGTTACAAATTTTTTTAGTTGTCATTTAAAATTTTCATTGGCTATAGATCCCATGTAATTGTGTCTATAGATTTGTTGTACCTCATGATTTGAATTTGTAGTGGCTATATATCCCTTATACAAGTTGATACATATTTGTTGTAGTTATTGTCTTGAATTTGCCATGGTTGTAGATCCACTATATCAATTGCTATGGGTTTTTTGTTGGTTTTGTTCTAAATTCATAGAGGCTATGTATCCATTATAACTGAGGCTACAAAATCACCTGAATTGTAGAGTCTAAAGATAAGTCTAAACATGAAGACAATAAATTTTTATTATAGGATTGCCGTCCTTGAAAGTGAATAATCACTCCAATGAGTAGATTCTATGTGATTATTGAGCTGAGTCTGTTTAATTAAATCCATAGATGGATTTAATATATGAAATAAATTTATGTAATTATGATTATTTTGAGTTCCATTAGTTCACAATTGTTATCATCCTAGAAATATGTTATGTGTAACAATTTTGAATGCTAGTTAGCAATTGATTTGAAATATTGAAAATTGACTTGTAATAACTAATGAGTTCTAATGCCAAACTCTATTATTATATATAAGTGGAATGGTTCCAAAATTTTTATATATTGTGGAAATTTATTTTAGGTATTCTTGTTATCCTTGAATTATTAGACAAACAAACACTATTTTTAGGTTGGTACAAAAGGTATGTTACAAATTGGTGTTAGAGACATTGGTTACAATAGTAGGGGTTGTATGGTCTCAAGGGTAATGAATGAAAATGTTTTTGGTCTCATATGAGTTAACAATAAGAGGTTTAATAAAAATTACATGCATAGGATTTGACTTATTCATAGTATGCATAAAAATATTTGTAAACTTGTTGTTACATATTAAGAATACAACTAGTATATGATTGCATACATTTGTATTATATGTGTGTTGTAATAAAACTATGCTTAACAAGTTTCAAAGAATTTCTTGGTTGTCCTAAACAAAATATTCATGCATGAAATATTTTAAACTGGTTATATTAGACAATTTGAATTTTGAAGATATAGTATAGATTTAAATATATGCATGCAACTATAATTTCAAATGCCAACATTGCATACACTTTCCAATCATTGTTGTTTTATTCATCACACTTGTATAAATGTTGGAATGAATATATGAAAACATTTGAATGCAAATCCTTATTTAGAATATAACAAACATGGTGTGAACTTGTGATGTAGTGTAAGGGATTGAGAAGTTTAAATATTTTCGCAAATAGCATGCATGCATGTTTCTCCTTGAAGCTATAGTCCTACATGATTATAAACAAATGGAGTTTTCCTATAACAATGGATATTAGGCATTGCTAAAAATGGTTCATTTGATAATGCCATCATGGAGACACTTACTAATACTTGGGAAAATTTTAATTCATGTTAAGGATCCTTAGTAATAGGAATTTCCATTTAAAATTTCCATTTAACATGGTTGAGAGTAAATTGTAACACACCCTCCCACCCCCTGGGTTATTCTTAGGAAGTGGAAGGTGGTACATCAAAATTAACCCAATATATAAGGTCTATTATAAAGATGTGGTCACAAAATAATATTTTTCCAACCTCCTTGAAACTCAAAGAAAATTCCACCATCACATTCAACTCATTGATAGCTTTGTGGCGATAATTCTTTTATCTCAATCTGGATTCTTTATTGAAGTTATTCCTATTTAAAAATTTTCTCACTATTCCTTTCCACATTAGCTAGAATGGCCATGTGGAAATTTTGAATGACATGCGTGACTTTGCTACGTAGCTCAAAATATAGTGTGGATCTTTCCACATCATAACACCATAGTGCCTCCACGACATTCCTTCAAAAAATACCTTGCTCAAACCTCCATGGTGCAAGGATGAATTTCCTGTTATATGATAGTGAAATTCCCATTTAGCACTCTCCGCTAACAACACCCACATCCTGGAGGTGCTACAAATGAGCCTAGAAATAGATGAGAGGTGCAAACATAGATTTTCCCATTATTTAATGTCATAAATTGACATCACGCCTTATGTCACCTTCGACATGGCATGATTTGTGTTGCCACTTAGTGGCCATGTCATTCAATGCCACATCACCAGTCTCCCCTACTCCTTGTTGATGTGATTCCAACTTCAAGGTGATGTCACCCTACCATGTGGCATCCTCTGATGGTGCCATGTGTCATCCAAAATTTGACTCTTTGGCCATCCAATAGGGTCGGTTCTACCTACCATGTAGGTGCCACATCATCAATAAATCCACATCACCATCCAAGTGACATACACATAGCATTTTTAGGCTTATGTGGATTTTTACACCTTGGTCTATGCCAGGGCTCCCACATGGGCAACCCCCCTTCATGTAAATTCATAATTTCATATTCTATGAAAATTTGTTGCCCATGGCACGATTTCATAATTAGATTCTAATTGTCCACATGGGGTAGCTCAAGCGGCAAGGGCCGTGGAAATGAAGTCTCACCGAACCGGAAGTCTTGGGCTCAAATCTTGGGCTAGCCTTCCCCCGTAGAGGGGTACATAATGGACATGTAAATAGGAAGAGTCCTGCCCCAGCTTACAAAAAAAAAAATAAAAAAAAAAAAATAGATTCTAATTAATTTATCTGTCCCCTTAGATGGAGATATTTTTGTCCCACCACAACGCCTCAACATTATAGCACCACAACAAAGCGTCATGCCAAACAGGCATGATGTGACATGAAATTTCTTGTCAAGTGATGGGGGGAAACACCATCCTACGCCCTCCGTTAATCATGCCTATTTCTAAAGAATCCATCATATATAACTGTCGAGGGAGGTATGGTGCGACATGAATTTTCATGTCAGATGATGGGAATATTTTTTTCCCATGTCCTTTCAATAGTGCCAAAGCTGGAGCAACCAATACATGCCATAAACTAGGGAACACACAATGTGCCATAATTGTTTTTATGCAATGATGGGGAAATCCCCGTCTGTGGCCTTAGATCTTCATTGAAACTAATTTATTTCATATAATGTCATTTAGAGGCTTATTCAACCAAAATATAAGCCTTTAGATATAGTACATAGGCATAAAATCTCCAAGGGTTCCCGACACTCCCTCGAACTTTCCTTGGGTCTGAATTTGACTTGGTACATAACCACGATGAGATTGAAGAATCCATTCAAAATAAAAAGCATGAAAAATGGAATGTGAATGAATATAATGACATAAATAGGTCACAAAAATATTCTACCATTAAAAAATGATTACAAGTTAAGCATCACTAAATTATTTCTTTGTAAGTTTAGTTACATCAACATCATATTAAACCTTTGTAGATGCATGTATTACACATCACACTAGGGAAACATCCACTCTCTACATAAAAAAAACATTATAGTATTAAACAGACAATGAGCTTTTCATTTCATAAGCATGCTAACTATCAAAATATTGGAATTAATAATCAACTGTAGGTCTTCATGCAACTAGTCACATTTGCTTATAAAATCAAGGAAAATTTATATCATCCACATAATAATGGTTTTCAAATTTATCCAAAATTTTGAATTTAGTAACCATGGTTGGTATTTTCATCAAGAAATAAGAAGAAAAACTAAATTTGAATTTATTCCCCCACAAATGTCAAGTCACCCCCCTCCTAGATCAAGTCATCTTGCCCAAGAGACATGTCTTTTCGCATGGATTATCAACTATATATTGAGCCTATTCACTCTCCTTCAAGGCAAATTTTGCATCAACTGATTTGAGGCATTTGCAAGATAAGTGAGACATCTCTTCTCTGTGGTATGCAAGCTTCTTTATGGGACTATATTTTTTGGTATGTGAGCTTCTATGTGGAGTTATCTTCTGTGGTATGTGAGCTTCTCTGTGGAACCATATTTTGTGGTATGAAAGCTTCTATGTGGTACCATATTCTATGTCATGTGAGCTTCTTTGTGGCACTATCTTTTGTGGTATGTGAGCTTATTTGTGGCACTATCTTATGTGGTATGAGAGCTTCTATGAGGCACCATTAATCTGAGTTATGTAAGCATTCTTCCATGGATAAAGTGAAGAATCTATTGCACCGTTTTATGTGGTTCATTTGAGTATGTGATTTAGGATCAGGCCAAATTTTGGCCCTCTTGGAGATTTGTGGTAGACCTAATTACATACCTTGTATTATACCTTCTTGGAAGGAATACTTATGATGGTTTTCTTAGCATATTGAAATATTTATTTGACACTTATGGGAGGCCATCATCATGGTCAATTTTTTCTATATACCTTGTTGAAGGATCTTGTTTATGGCATGCTATTTTGTCTTATGTACAAATTGATGAATTAAAATCTCTCTTATAAGGAATAATTTGCTAGGTTTTCCCTTTGTGAGTTTTTCCATGACCATTGGCCTCATTTTTGGTGTCTCTTGTCTATTGCTTTCATTGTGATCTGCTGCTCTACTGATGGTTTAAAGTTTTCATGTATAACTGCTTGATCATTGGAATGATATTTGTATCATTAGAAGTATTTATTAGTTTGAAAAATTGTAGAAATTTCCCACCTGTAGATCACCCGATAATGCAATATACTAAATAAAAACACTTGAACTATTTCTACAATCAATTCAACGGAAGCTTAATCAATTTGAGAAACACCAATAAGAACACGTATAATTGATAAGAATGAATCAATCACACATAACACATAAGATATAACCAAGGGAAAGCACTAGCCTAAAACCCCATCTCTGTATTATCATACAAGTGGAAATATAGCTAGTATTACAAAAAGAATCAGCTCAAAAGCTATCATGCTCTCTCTGCAATACCTCTGCTGCTCATAGATAGTCAAAGGCCTCTATCTAACCTCTGGTCTACCCTCCAAGCCTCCTATTTCTTTGTGCAATTCTGATTGGGGTCCAGTGTAGCCACTTTTGTGAATTGGCCTCTTCACACACTCACTAACCTCTGATCCAACTACGCAGTCCTGAAGGAGATAAATCCTCATCATGGATGAGCTTCCTTTATAGGAAAAATATTCATCCAAATAATAGCACACTATCCCTTCTTTGATCTCAACTGGGTCTTTGTCTGAACTGACATGCATGAGTTATCCATGAGTGAATACTCATTTATCTGAAATACATTAGTTACATGCATGAAAGCATTAACTAACTGAACTCTCATTAATTTAACAAACTGTTAAATTAATCTAACTGGACTTGACTCAGTTAACTGAGCCAAGTAATTACAAATCAATATTACAACTCATCCTTATCTCTTTAACTGATGGATAAATTCCTCAATTAATAGATAAACTGTTCCATGTCCTCACATAGACTTCAAGTTTGATTTTCCTTAACTAATTAACTCAAGATGAATTAATTAATTAATTTACAAACTGCTGTTAATATCAAATTCGAATTTTACTTCCTATTTTTAGTCCAGGGACTACTAAAATAGGAATCCATCTTGAACTACTAAAAATAGAATGCTATTTTTAGCACTTCTATTTTTCATTCCCTGTTACTCAATCCAACACTAGTACCCAAACTGTTATTTTTAGCACTTCTATTTTTAGCATTTCTTGTTGCCATTTTCAACACTCCCTCTCAACAAGAAAGGCTTCAACTCGAACCCGATCATGCACCTCTGGAATGTTCTACATGCAACACTTCTACCAAGTGTGGTTGCTCCAGCAACTCTCGAAAAAAAAAAAAAAAAAAAAAACTCCCCACTGACCTCTCTATTGGGCTAGAAACATACTCTGATGCTGAAGCTCTACATGTTGCTGACAAGTGCTCCCTCTTAGACCTCTGAGCTGCTTCAACACTCCATGCATCTCGCATCGTTGAACACCTCTCTGTGCCATCCTGCACTGGTGCAACACTCCTGTGCCTCTCACATTAATGCAACCTGCTAGCTCTACACAGTCCTAGGACTCCTGCACTGTAGCTCTACCTGCCGCTCCATCCGCATCTATCTCTACCCAATCAGTCAGTCTTGCTACTCCTAATTGGGGCTCCTGTAGCAAAGTCGAATCAAATAGGTTGGGTACCTCAAGGATCCTACCCCTCCTCCTTGGGACAATCACTCCACATCGCCCCACCTCTTACTTGGAGGTATGGCTACATGTGATCCCTCAGCCCACCTGGCTCGAAGTTTCCCCCTACTAGAGGTCTCTGCATGAGTGGATGCCTCCACTCCATCTCCTCTCGGCTTTCCCAGTTGTGGTTGCTCCACAACCTCCTAAAGCTTCTTCACCAATTGTGGCTCCTCCACAATTGTTTGAGACTTCTTCTGGCGCTGCATGTTGAGAGGTAATTTACTCTCCCTCTCAACCACCAAGTATCTAAACTTTGCCTTTCTCCTCAAGGCTTTGCATGCATCTTGTACCTCAAGTGCATGCAGGTTCTTGGCTAGCACACCAATTTGTTTCCAATTTCCCGCCATCACGAAATTTTCTGGAAAAAGAGCTGATTTTAAATCATCGATATCTCCCTCATCCGAACTTCAATTCAGCCGATTTTTCTTTTGAATTTGGGTATTTTTCCACAAGGAATCCAAATATACTATTTGTTTCTGAAAATTTTGTATAGAAATTTTCAGATCTTCTCTGCAAACGCTCGGCCCGAAACTCAAAACTTTGAAATCTCCTCTCAATATACTGTTCTCCCTTTGATCACCTTTGCTCTGATACCATGTAGAAATTTTTCTACAAAACCTCGCTCTGATACCATGTAGAAATTTCCCACCTGTAGATCACCTGATAATGCAATATACTAAAGCAAAATACTTGATCTACTTCTACAATCAATTCAGCGGAAGCTTAATCAATTTGAGCAACATCAATAAGAACACATATAACTAAAAATAAGGAATCAATCACACATAACACAGAAGATATAACCAAGGGAAAGCACCAGCCTAAAACCCCATCTCTGTATTATCATATAAGTGGAAATATAGCCAGTATTACAAAAAGAATCAACACAAAAGCTATCCTGCTCTCTCTGCAATACCTCTGCTTCTCATAGATAGTCAAAGGCCTCTATCTAACCTCTGGTTTACCCTCCAAACCTCCTATTTCTTTGCGCAATTATGATTGGGGTCCAGTGCAGCCACTTGTGTGAATTGGCCTCTTCACACACTCACTAACATCTGATCCAACTACGCAGTCCTAAAGGACATAAATCCTCATCATGGATGAGCTTCTTTTATAGGAAAAATATTCATCCAAATGATAATACATTGTCCCTTCTTTGATCTCAACTGGGTCTCTGTCTGAACTGACATGCATGAGTTATTCATGAGTGAATACTCAGTTATCTAAAATATAGTAGTTACATGCATGCGAGCATTAACTAAATGAACTCTCATTAATTTAACAAACTGTTAAAATAATCTAACTAGACTTGACTCAGTTAACTAAGCCAACTAATTACAACTCATCCTTATCTCTTTAACTAATGGATAAATTCCTCAATTAATAGATAAATTGTTGCATGTCCTCACATAGACTTCAAGTTTGATTTTCCTTAACTAATTAACTCAAGATGAATTAATTAATTAATTTACAAACCCCTGTTAATATCAAATTCGAATTTTACTTCCTATTTTTAGTCCAGGGACTGACTAAAATATGAATCCATCTTGAACTGCTAAAAATAGAATGCTATTTTTAGCACTTCCATTTTTCATTCCTTGTTTCTCAATCCAGCACTGGTACCCAAACTGCTATTTTTAGCATTTCTTGTTGCCATTTTCAACAAAAATTTCTTTGGTTTTGATTTTTCTAGAAAATCAACATGGTATCAGACCTATGGTGATTGAAAGAGCATTGATATCACCTACATATCTAGCAGCCTTGATCTCTAAAAGCCCTAAGTAAGCCTAAATTTGAGGAATTACTAGTTCAAAATCTTGTTAATTTTTTGCAAAGATATCAAGGGTTAAGATCATTTATGTATATTGTGGAAAGGGGTAGAGCTCCCTCTGTGAGAAAGGGTCGAGTCACAAATGCAAAAGCATGAATTCTTATCTAATTCCTAGGTTTGTAGCATTCATTTGAGGTCTATGGAAGGGGTCTTAAGTATGTGTACTAGTCCAAGATGTGAACAAGATATCTAAGCCTTATTATTTGAAGTATGACCAGATATGTAATGTGATATGAGTTTTCTCTGAGGTATGTATTATCATTTGAATTGTTTGTGGTAATATTGTTACACAAATTTGATGATCCAATACCATATATGTTAATAAGAAACCCTTTTATAAGAACTTTTGTGCCTCCGCCTCCCTATGGATACCTTAGTATCTAACTCTCTATTGTCCAAGTAGTAATCAATCTTGGTGAAGGACGAGGTTGTCATCTATATGAAAAAGTATCAAGTTAAAACATGTGAGCCTCTATGGAAGAATAAATGATCTAAAAATTAAATAAGAATCTAAGTTTCATTACATCTCTATAAAAATTCAGTTATGGCATCCAAGCTCATCCATTAAATCCAAGTTATGGTGGTATTTTTGTATCTACAAGTATCTGAAGTAAATAATGATGACTGAGGCCTAGTCTAAATCTATAACTTAAGTATGAATTATGGAAGAAGCAGAGTTGAATTTAGTAGAAAACAAGTCCGAAGTTTGTATATTTCTATGGAAGGAGACTAATTTGAACCTCTTTATCTCTGAGAGAAGTGAAAAGTTTGAGGCCTATTCAAGATCAATGTTAAATAATACCTTTTTCTATTCCCAAGTGTATGGTGAGGACTAAGAATTATTAGATCATCTTTGTATGACCAATAGTTTGAGCTCATCTCTATGACACAAGTAAGAGGAAGATTCATATCTATGACAATACCAAAATTGCTTGAGACATTATCCTATAAAGAAGGCTGATATACATTGTAAGAAGATAACATTATTATATAAAGGAAAGAAATACCAATACAGATCTACTATCTTTATAATAATGACCTCTATGAAGTATTATTAGGTAGAAAGATCTGAAATTATTTTTTGTTGTAATCTTGAAGTGAAGTTCGAAAAAGGGAAAGTATAAGAAATTTTTTATGAAGGTATAGACCAAGAACCCATGATCCAACTCAAGAGAAGTTGTACTGAAATGAAGCTTTTCACAAAAGTCTAAAGGCTTAAATCTAGAGTATGTTGTGGAAGGCACTGGCATGTACCTTATGTCTAATCTCTAGTTGAGTTTTGTTCTAACCATTAGAAAAATCAACAATGATGGATGGAAAGTATGTAAATGAAAGGAATTATGTCAAAACATTTATTTGGATTATCAGGTATTGAATAATACTTGAAATCTTCTTTAAAAGAGTTTTCTAAATCTAAGATGTGTCTCTAACCCTGAAAGATTGAAGGACTAAGAGCTTAGATGAATATTTGTGTATATGTTGAAGACCTATATGATATTGTGAGAGGAAATATTGTCTTTGTGATAAAAGTGTTTATTGATAGCTTTGGACATTAGAAGTATATACAAAGTTGTTGAGACATATCAAGAGGAAAAATCCCCTCCTCAAATCATAAAAGATAAATCAAATTATGAGCATAATACCTATTATAATATCGTGCTAAAATATTAAGATGTAATGGATTGTAAAATCTAGGATTTGGAAGAATGAATTTCTTCACTAGATTCTTGGAATGTTTTGGATTTATAAAACCCTAATTATGGTTTGAACAAGAATTCCTCAGGGTTTATAGACAAAACCCTAGGACTAATAAAGTTGGATGAGTGGGTTTGTAAACCCTAGTCTAAACTTGAAGAATTAGTAGGGTGTGGAGTCAAAATATTAGCTAATCAATTAATAACCTTATCTAATAAATTAGGGTTGGGGAAGAAATCCTTGTACTTATGGATTGATTGCTTCCACTTGTAAGAAGAAACCATAGCTTCAAGAAGGAATGACATCATGATCATGATGTGGACAAAGGTTAATTTGCAAGAAGGCTAAAGATCAAGAAGGTTTTGACATGCTCTCTAAAGATAAGTATATTATATCTCTCTTTTTAAATTGTTATTCTTCTTGTCCTTGTGTATTTTTCTTGGTTGTATTTTTTCTTCCTTGACCTCCCAGTGAGGATTGTAGGTACATTGTGAAGACTAACAAGGCCATGGCAATTGATGGAAGAACAAAGTGACAATAATAATTGTGATTGGATGAGCTCTAGACTCAAAGGGAGTAGAAAAGATCAACCTGATTGAAGCATGTTTTTTATCTATTTGAATTTCAAGATGAAGATGGCTAGAAGTTTTGAAGTGCAATATTGATCTGAATATGTTGAAGACAATTCTGTGATTTTTCTCCTATGCATTGATGATACATTTTTGACAAGGTTTGAGGACCTCTTTATACAGTGTAAGAGGAAGCTGCTTGAAGAATCGTAAGATTGAAAGTATGGGATGAGCCTATCCTTGTTGTAATTTGGCATGAACACCTCCATGATGAAAAATTTAAAGAAACTACAAGATTGTGATTTTGATTTGGTTGATCCCTTTATGTATTGCCAAATTGAACTATATGTTGAACACCAGACTTGATATATGGTATGTTGTGAACATGTTGAGTCAATTCTTGGTTGATCCTGGACATGTGCATTGGGTTGTAGAGAATATTGAGATACCTTCATAGCGCCATTAATTTTTTTCTGAGATATGTTTCTAATGAAAAATGGCAGTTGCATATTTTTACTAATGTTGATTGGGATGGATGCACTAATGATAGAAATAACACTTCTAGTCTCTATTTTGGGATCTACTATGATTTCATGGTCAAGTAAAAGGAAAAATTCTCTTAGTACAAAAGAAGTTGGGTATATAGCTACATGTTTATCCCATTTTGAAGTTGTGTGGCTTCATAAGTTGTTTGTTGGTTGTTTTATCAAGTGTTGGAATCAACCATGATATATTGTATCAATCAAAGTTGTGTGAAGATTTATGAGAATCTTCCTTTTCATGATAGGTTGAGTCACATTGAGATATATACATGGGATTTTTTCTAAATAAGAGTTGTGAGGATCTAATACATTTCTATTGATGAGAAGGTTGTTGATGTTTTGATAAATTCACTATCATAGATGATTTTTTTCTTCTCCTTAGAGAAGTTTTGAATGATTGAAAATCCCTCTCTTGGAGAGAGAGAGAGATATTTGATTGTATAGCATCATGAATCTCCCTTGGGATATAGTTGAGAGACTATATGGTTGCAAATATTGTCACTCCCTTAGGTTAGTTAACCGAGAGGCTAGTGAGTCTAGTCAGCGAGCTTGGTTTTTGAGGCATGAAGTGATCCCTTGGGTCATGATGACTAAGAGACCAGTTTAGTCGGGGACACTCGTTTTGTGATATATCCCTTAGGTAGTTATTGAGATACTAGTACATTTGTCAAGGATATTGATCTTGATTTCCCTTCCTTGGGTCATTGACTGAGAGGCCAATGTGTTTGGACAAGAAGTTTGATTTCTCTCCCTTCGGTTGTGGACTGAGATATTATATAGTTGGTGATTTTTACGTCAAGATAGGGATTCCTCCCTTCAGTAATGGACCGAGATACCTTTTCTTATAGCCAAGGCGATGGCCCATGTGTATACTCTCTTGGGTAATTGAGCTTGACTCAAAACCATTGCATATGGTTGGAGAGTTTGACCTCATAAATGATACCTGTTGATCCCATTGGTCAGTAGGGAACTGAATTTGATGCCATTGTGTTTTGGATTATGCGATGAGTTTGATGCTATGCATATTTCCTTACGATGAGACTTATACATCTAATCTCACCCTTGGGTTGTTTCTGAGAGACCTATGGATTGGTAAGGAAGATTTATCTTAAGAGAGAGAGAGACTTGTAAATTTTATCTCTCCCTTGGGCTATTGTGATGAGACCTACAAATTTCTTGGGGAGATTGATCTTTGGAGAGAATGAAAGGTACCTCCTTAGATAAGAGGGAGTGTTCGAATTTAGTATCCATGGTTGGTATTTTCATTAGGAAATAAAAAGAAAAATTAAATTTGAATTTAAGCCCCCATAAATGCCAAGTCATCCCCCTCCTAGATAGAGTAATGCTTCCTAGAATTCACATATTTTTGCATGGATGATCAACTATATATTGAACCTATTCACTCTCCTTCAAGGCATATTTTTCATCAATTTATTTAAGGCATTTGTGAGCTAACTGAGGCATCTCTTCTCTATGGTATGTGAGCTTCTCTATGGCACTATCTTCTGTGGTATGCAAGATTCTTTTTGGTGCTATCTTCTGTGGCATGCGAGCTTCTCTGTGGAATTATCTTCTGTATTATGCAGGCTTCTCTACAACATTATCTTCTGTGGTATGCGAGCTTATTTGGGGCACCATTAATCTGAATTTTGTTAGCATTCTTTTATCGCTAAAGTGAAGGATCTGTGGCACTATTTTTTTTGGTTCATCCAAGTTTTGGGACTAAGGATCAAGAAAAATTTAGACCCTCTTGGAAATTTATGGCATACCTAATTATAGACCTTGTATTAGATCTTTGTCAAATACAAACTTATGATGATTGTATTGGAATATTGAATGATGATTTGGCACTTATGGGAGGCCATCATGATGGTAAGTTTTGTCTATATAACTTGTTGAAGGATCTTGTTATGACATGAAATTTTGTCTAATGTACAATTTGATGAATTGAACTCTCTCTCATAAGGAATTATTTTTTGGGTTTTCCCCTTGTGGGTTTTTCCCTAGACACTAGCTTAATTTTTGGTGTCTCTTGCCTATTATTTTCATTGTGATCTTATTTATTTTTCCTTTAGGCTTTTCATGGTGCTCCCATAGGAATGTTCACTTCCCCTCCCATTCATGTCATGGAAGAAGGGAAAAATTTGTGAATCTCCTCTTCCTCTTCATGTCTTTTCCAACTGTTTGGTGGTGGGAATTCAACTACACTGCTAACACCACTCTCAACTCTCCCGTAAATTGTGGAGCTGTGTGTTCCACGCCTCATGCTAGCAAGTTAAAAATTTTATTTTATTTTGTAGTACAAATAATGTTTTAACACAAGGGGCATTACAAACCTCACCCCCTTAAAGGAACATCATCCTTAGTGTTTTCTATAACTAGAAAGAAAAACAACAAAAGCTAAGCTTTATATAACAACTATTAAATCCACTTATTCACTAAAAAAAATTGAGTGTAGCACACTCATTCGTTCTGCCATATCCCAAGTGGCTTCATTGGGTCTAAAGTGCTTCCATTACACCTTAACCTACTATATTACTCAGTTCCAAAGCATGGTTTGCCTCTTGTCCAAGATGCATAGTGGTTCTAGTTGGAACACTCCCTTGGGTTCCACCTATATCACTGACCAATCAACAATATGATTAGCGGCATCTACATGTTTCTTAAGAAAAGAAACATGAAAAAATTAAGTGCATTCCTTGTGGGTGGCAAGGCCAATCTATGGATCATTGGCCCCACTCTTTCAAAGATATGAAAAGCTCCACAAAAGCTAGGTGCCATCTTTGTACAAGACCCCACTTTCAATGACTCTTCCTCAGTCTGATGTGGAGATACACATGCTCTCTAACTTAGAATTCCTTGTGCATACTCTATTGGTATGCATAACTATTTTTCCTATCCTAGGATTCCTTTAATTTCTGATTGATCTTGACCATTTCCTGTTCCATTTCCTTTAGTGCATTAGGTCTAAGGACTACTTTATTTACTAGGTCATCCCAACTGATAGGATTGTTGCATTTATGGAAATACAATGCCTTCAAAGGACTCATCCCCAGTGACTCTAGATATCCATTGTTGTATGAAAACTCCACCAATGGTAGGAAATATCCCCACTTCTTTGACTGATGCATGATATACATTCTCAACATGTCCTCCAAATTTTTTTCACTCTTTCTGTCTAGCCATTTGTTTGAGGATGATAGGTGGTACTAAAGGCTAGTTGGGTTCAAATACTAGAAGAAAACAACTTCTAAAAAATAGAATTGAACTTAGCATCCCAATATGATATAATCTTCATAGGAACACCATGCAACCTTAATACTTGATGAATATTTAGGTTATATAAATAGCTTTATGAGTTAACTTGATAGTGATGAAGGTGAGCTTCCTTACTAAACTTGACCATTGCCAACATAATGGCATCATTTTGTTTAGTTTTCTTTGGCAATACCATAATGTATTCCGTATATATGACTTCCCACTTCCACTCAAGAATTAGGATTGGTTGTAATAATTATGATAGATGCCTACATTTTAATTTTACTTATTGACACTCTAAACACTTGGCAATACATTCAAAAAATTCCTTCTTCAATCCTAACCAATAATACATTTTCCTTATGGTTGTTATCATCTTCTAATAATCAAGATGAATTGAGTAAGGTATTTTATAAAATTTATCCCTGGTGAGCCTAATTAGGTCAACTACCTCAGACACATACTTTCTGTTTTTGGAAATAAACATACCATCATGAGTGAGTTGGTAGCTCTGGATCACAGATTATTCTAGTTCCTTCTGCTAACATTTCTTTACATACTAGTAGTGTTTGTCATCAAAAAATGCCTCTTTAATCCTTTCTGTGATGTCAATTGTGCAAGTACTCAAGGATGTCAAATGGGCCTCTTGTAGACTCCTACTAAGTGCATTTTCCACCTTATTTTATTTTCCATTGATGTTCTTAATCAAATCCAACCACTTGGATTGTTTGGCATTTAAATTATGCTAGTCAAACAAATATCTCAATCTCCCATGGTATGTCATCAACATAAACCTTCTCCCCAATAGATAATGCCTCCACATTTTTAAAGAATGCACTATTATTGTAAGTTATAAATAATGTATAACATAAATTTTCTTATGTTCATTTAGCTATCTTGATTCATAGAAAAATACATCTGTTACACAGCAATTTGTCACTGTCCCTGCTACCCCTCTCCCACATCTTGGAGGACTCATTCCGGGACCTATGAGAAGTGACATGGCCTACAAACACTTGGATTGTATTCCCCTGAACATGAGCTTTATTTTCCCTGAAGAAATCTCCTGCTGAAAACCCCTAAAACTAGCTCTTTTTCCATTGGCGCAGTTCCATAGTGCAGCTCTCGCGCCAAAGGGGCGAATCCTCCAAGGAGGGCGCGCCAGTTGGCACTCTGTCATAGAGTCGCACCCATTCCAACCATAATTAGTGGTGTTTTTTAACAAACAAACAGTGGAAGTTTCGTCCTAACAAATTCCTAGACTACATCTATCTTGAGTTGGGTGGTTTGGGTACGAATTTCCATAGAGAGGAAGTGGTTTGCCACCTCTCATGGAAGCTTCCTTGATGATATGGAAAATCCCATGATTATTGTGGATGATCCCAACTCCCCTTCCTCCATCTATAAAATCTTGTCCATTTTCCTTGGCAAGCTAGTTCCAGAGATTCAGAATTGTCAAGTTTCCAAGAGCTTCATGCTGCAAGAGCCTTCTTGATTCCCATAAGGCCAAATCCAAGCAAGGAAATTATTGTCCAAGAACCAAAGAGAGAGGGTTGTCCTTACTCCCAAAAAGCTTTGCGAGACATGTGTTGCTGACTACCCGGCCAAAGGAGAATCTAGCATCAGAACTTTGGTTGTATTCTTCTTTGATTAATTATAATGAACGACTATTGGTTATGGTTCCACTCTTGTTGTTATTTGTGATGATGATGATTTATATCCTTTCTGACTGATATATAGTTGTATATGTTGGATTTTATGCTTGTGTTTGTGTCGTTTCTTGTATGTGCAGGTGTCCATTCACGGAGATCATGAGGATTGTGATCTGCCGGTGCAAAGGAACAGGAGCACCACCTCTTCTACAAACAACAGCGTTGGAATCTAGGTAGGCCTTCATCACTGGTATGTTAATTTGCAATTAGGAACTTGCGCTATAGCATTTGATGATTGTTGCTAGACCCGGTCTGGGCTAGTAGGGATCTCCTCTGTCCGCGGAGGGGATTTACCTTCTCAACAATTTGGTGACTCCGTTGGGGATCTTGTCTTGCCTTTTTGGTTGTTTCTTGACTTTTTCCTGCTTGGTCAGCCTTCTGGGTTGAGTTCTTTGCTGTCTCTTGCTTCTTGGTTTACCTATTTATTGTTGGCCTGGTTTTGGATTGCTTATTTTTTATTTTTGCATGGAAAACTGGACTGACACGCTTTTTTAGTGTAACAGTCGCGCCAATTGTGCAAGTTGTCAATACACAACCCGTGCCAATCCTTAAAAGGCGCTAGTTTCAGCCTGACAGTCATGCCAAGCCTAGGAACTACTAAAGTTTGCTTGATCTTAAGCCTTCTGAGCTTGGTCTTTGTTTTGGATACATTTTCTCGACTACTTGAGTGTGTTGGAGTCCTGTTTGACTGGTTTTAACCTTCGTCCTTTGGTTGTTTGCCATTTTCTATCGTTCTTAGGTTTTTAGTCCTAGGGCATCTAGTGGCTTTGTGTGTTGAGCCTTCCTTAGGAGTTTTTGGTCTTTTATTAGTCCAGTCAACTTTCTGATTGCTCCCTTGCACTCATTTAGTGGTTGTTGATTATTTCATTGTGTTATTTGAGTGACCTACCTCTTTCTCACTTGAATTCTGCTTTGTTTCGCTTTGGGCCTAGATTACACAGCTCATTCGTGTCTTTGGGACTTTTCTCGGTTTTGAAGGACTGCTTTGTCATTTACGGATTTGGTTGTGCTTGCATTGAGTGAAATTTGCCTATTTTTTCTCTTTTACTATCATTTCTCAAAGTTTGTTTAGTACATCTTGCCCTTAACATTAAAAGAAAAATATCTTTTGCTTTTCATTAGTTAATGTGAATTAGAGCTTTTCATTGTTATTAGCGATTAGTGACTTTGAAGAAAAGTTTTGATTTCCATTAGCTACATTAGAGATATCGTTGGTTGTTCTATGATCATTTTGTTTGTGTGAAAGCTCTCAACTCTCTTATAGCTAGCATTCATCGAATGAAATGATATATTGCGGCATATAGTTTGCATTTAGGAAATTTTGAGACGTTACATACGGTAAGGCCTGAAAACTAAAACATAATCCAAGATCAACTTTAAAATGAACTGAATGAATCTAACAACGCATTGGAACATAACGCACACTGTTTAGAGGTCTAGGCTAGGGACATGCTCTGATGTCATTAAGCCTAGTCACTTTTGTTTTTACTCAAGGTTGGGTGATTCCTCCTTCTGTGACTCAATAGTGGTCTAGTACGGAATTGTGCTCCCATGTACCGTCGAGTATATGGGGAGACCCCACTAGGTTATCATCCTTTATCCATAGGAAGCCGTGTATGCCGCCTTATGACCCATAAAGCACCGAACACAGCATTCGGGAAGATTGATTGCCGTATGGAAAGTCCTTGGTTTTCATACGATTTCCAAGGTGTATATGCAGTTTTACGAATTGTCTAGTAAACCTTTGCCTAGTTCTCCAGAGTAGTCACTTTTTCTCCTTTTCGAACTCCTTAAAAGAAAAGGCTCATTTGAGCACTTGTCACTTCAGGCTCATTAAACATTCGAAGGCAACTAGAGTCATCTTTCTGTCCTTTTCTCGACTCTTTAAAGATGAAAGGGTCAAGTTATGTCCTTGTCTTAAAAATTAAATCACCCGCAATCACACACCCTGTTCGATTCTACTTGTTGGCCGTCTGATTGTGTGTCTTGACTTTTTTTTTTTTTTTTCAACCCCGTGTGCGATTTTCAGTTTTGATGGAAACTTTTCTAGAGTCCACCAACCCAGGAATCCCCTCTGATGGGAATCCTGGTCATTTTCCTCCTTTTGGGAATGTTGGTGCTCCTTACATGGCAACATTGTCCCTTCCTGGGTTAACTATTGAGTTGCTTGTTTGGTTGTTCTCAACCTCTATGGTCCCTAATGTCTTAACTACTGGTCAATCAGTTCCTCCACCCGAACAACATCATGTTGATTCCAAGGTGGACCTCTCCCCTTCTTCACCTGTTTCTATGTCCTCATCTTCTACTTCGCCTGGTGAAAGTCTGGATTCAAGTAACCAAGTGGCTAAGAAGAAGAAGAAGAAGACGACGAAGAAGAAGGAGTCTCATAAGCGAGAGGTTAAAAGTGCAGCTATTGCCCCAAGTACATCCTAGGTCAGAACACCTTCTGCTCCTCCGCGGAAGGTTAAGTTTCCTTGTAAATTGTGTAAGGATGACCATCTTCTTCGTGATTGTCCTGGCATTCCCAGGATCTTAGAAGTATGGTCTCACAATCCGGCCTGCCCCTCATCGTCCTCTGAAGCTCAAGGCGATGCTACCCTATCAACTGACAACATTCAAAAGAAAGGGAACATTCGATTCCCCTATAGGCTATGTGAAGGCAACCATCCCCTTCACCTTTGTCTGCTCATGGATAAAGCTTTCGTTGTTTTGGTAAGTCTCACAGCTTCCTCACCCCAACTTCCCATTGGTTATCAAAGGCTCTCTTCAGATCCTCTCCCTGTCGACAAAGAGATTGACTTAGATTCTTCTCTTGTCCATCCTCCTCTTTCCGAACCTCGCTGTGCTAAGCCTGTTCCGGACCAACCATTGGTTGGAGAAAATTTCGACTTGGGTTCAACACCTGTCGATCACTCTGCCTCGGAAGAGCAGAATGCTCATGTTCTTCTCATCTCATCAGATTCTCCTGAATTCGAAAACGACCCTCCTATCCCAACTAATCCCGAGAGTCCTTCTTCGGTTCCTTTAGTGTAGGGGGAAATCATACGATTCCCCCACCAAGTAGTTCAGTCGTTTCCTTCGACTGAAGTCACCTGACAACTTTCTGCCTTCCATCCCATGTGCCTTTCCATATTACAGTACATGCCTATGATAAGGCAGTACCTGGCACTATCTTGGATGAGGGTGCATCTGTCAGTCTTATGCCTTCCACTACTTGGCAAGCTTTGGGCTCCCCACAGCTTGTGCTGGTCGCACAGAATCTGTTAGCATTTGACGGAGGAACCAGTCAACCATGAGGGATCCTTCCGAAGTTCCCTATTACTTTGGGAGGCAAAACCGTCTATATAGACGTAATGGTTACCCAGGTGCTTTAGATTTCAGTCTTCTCCTTGGTCGTGATTATGTTTATGCCATGGGGCCCTTGTCTCTTCACTTTTCCGTGTGGTTTTCTTTCCACACGATGGAAGAATCATGACTATAGATCAATTATCATTCTTTAGTCCCCCGGTGCCTCCTGCGCAGTTGTCATCTCCTCCTAGCTTTTATCCACCGATTGTATCTGCCCCACCACAGGTCAACTACGTGGCTACTTATCCTGTGCCTCTATCCAGTGATGATGTCGTCGTGCATAGTGTCCTGAGGGCATTAGGTCCTAACTTCCAAGATGTTATCCTTCCACCAGGAGTGGAACTCCTGGAAGCAACGACTTCCTGTTCATTATGATGAAGTTCGTTCAGAGCATAGTTCGCTTTCCTACATCAAGTTCCTTAAAAAATGAAACTAGGTCTGGTCGAGCATAGTTCCTGATCTTGTGTCAAGCTCATTAAAAAATGAAACAAGGGTTATGAGGATAGTTCTTTTGTTGTGTCCACCTCATTAAAAAATGAAACAACCCCCTTTCCAAATCGAGTCTTTTGATTAAGATATCGTAAAATACAAGTCGAGTCTTTCCAAGATCTCAAAAGTGAACCTTCATTCCATCCACTTTGTTGAATGCAATGAAGCTTGGGGGGCATGTACCTCATTTTTCGTCATTATGCTGGGGGCATGCAAACTTATAACAAGCATAGTTTTTCGTTTCAAGCTTATGTAAACATGAAACCGAATCCAAGCAGAGTTCTCCATGGTTCAAGCTTGTGTAAAAATGAACCCATACCCAATGCACATATCGTGATTACCATTTTTATCTGCTCAATTATGCTAGATGAGCCTTGGTTGTTTTCATCCCATCGCCACCATCTCTTTGGCCGATCATATGCTTTCACTTGCTTGTTTTCCTTTCCTGAGGGACCGCAGTTAAGAGTGGTTTTGTTAGCCAACCTCTTCACCATTACATGTTTTGAGAAGTTCCACCATTGCTGGAACCAGTTGCTACCCTTTATACCACTCGTTCCTCTAGGACGAGTCACCTTTAAGGTCTTTTCAGACTCGTAAAATATGAAAAGATTGCCGAGTATTTTTTCCCTTTTTGACTTGTTAAAGAGAATAAAAATGGAGGTCTACTTTCAGCTCTTTTCTGACCGTCTAAATATGAAAAGAATGTCGAGTTATTCCTCTCGACTCGCTAAACATAAATGAGAGGCGGTCGTCTTTAAACTCTTTTCTGATCGTGTAAAGACGAAATCGTCGGGCCCTTGTCATTTCAGGCTCGTTAACGGTTACGAAACAATTTTATTTCGGTCGCTTTTTTACTTTTTCAGGTCGAAGTCACTAATCATGAAAATAACTCCTCGATTGTAATGGTCGGGCGGTTCTTTCGAGCATTGTTTTATATTTTTTCGGGCTCGAGAGACACAACTTTACGAAAAAGGACACCCCTGGAGTTTACTTTTCCATTGTCAATTCAAACTCTCTAAACATGAAAAGATGTCGAGTTCTTACTTTATCAGACTCGTTAAAACTTGATGACATTGGATTCCGTCGAAATGACGCTTTACAAGCATATGCTACCCCCGTCAAGCTTGTCATTAAAAATAACCAGGGTACTCACTAGAAATGGTGGGGAAAATGGAACCAGAATCATTGTCGTGTCGACATTATGTCGCTATTGAACATGGAACTCGTCTGCATTCGTGTCTGGGTGGGGACATTTCATCTCATTTTTTACTTACCTCCGTGGGTTTGGGTGATCATGTTTGACCTCTCATCTGCTCTTTGCCTTGTCATCATGACCTCTGATCATTTGATGTCAAATACTACCAAGTCCACTGTCGTGCCACTGATATGTTCAAGAGAATAAGACCTCTGCGAAATAATCAACCTCCCTCTGATAACTCACATAATCCTGATTCATGAAAAATATTATCCTCCTCTGTCTCGCGTCAATGATGTGGGAAACACCATGGCCCACCTTCGATAAAGGTCGCTTCCTGTCGACTTCAGCTCATTATCCAGGAAGTTGATCTAGAGACTCCCTTTTGGTGCCTTGGAGCCTGCATGCCTCAATGGCAGGTTCTTCGCGTTCAACGCGAGGCTTTCATCATTGGCCTCCGATCGAATGATTCTACGGGTGTTCGACGTCGGCTCACTGATTCGTACACCGTAGATTGTACCTATAGTACCTTGAGGGCCATTGTCATTATTGGTGGTACCTCTCGCATCTGTTAACAGTTTTCATCATTGGCTGGTAATCAAATGATGTTCCTGCATGTTTGACTTCAACTCCTATATTTGCATGCTTGAACTTGTACTTTGTTCAGGTTGAGATGGAGCGCAAGACCCTAGATTTTATCTATTGGGATCCAGGTTACAATTTTGTGGATTGTTATGATTATTACATGACTCATTCACTGGATGGCTATGACCATGCCTGAGTCTATTTATCGATCCTCGCTGGATGGCTGCGTCCATACCTTGGATCTAGATCTTTATGTACTCTGCTATGGATGGCTGCGCCCATACCACATATATCATGTACTTGAGATATCAGTTGTACTTCTCCATCCAGGTTTTCCGGCGGCAGTGTTTTTGGTTGGAAATGTTCTTGTAAAGCATTTCTCCCCTCTCTCTCTCGGGCCTCATGCTTTAGGGGGCATCTATTACACAACAATTTGTCATCGTCCCTGTTACCCCTCTCCCACATCTTGGACGACTCATTCCGGGACCTATGAGAAGTGACATGGCCTGCAAACACTTGCATTGCATTCCCCTGAACATGAACTTCATTTTCCCTGAAGACATCTCCTGCTTAAAACCCCTAAAAATAACCCTTTTTCCATTGGCGCAGTTCCACAATGTAGCACTCGCGCCAATGGGGGAAATCCTAGAAAGAGGGTGCACCAGTTGGCGCTCTGTCATAGAGTTGGACTCGTGCCAACCATAATGAGTGGTGATTTTTAACAAACCAACAGCAGAAGATTCATTCTAACCAACTCCTGGACTGAATCTATCTTGAGTTGGGTGGTTTGGCTTCGGATCTCCATAAGAGAGGAAGTGGTTTGCCACCTCTCATGAAAGCTTCTTTAGTGATAAAGCCAATCCCATGAATATTGTGGATGATCCCAACTCCCCCTCCTCCATCTATAAAAGCTTGTCCATTTTCCTTGGAAAGCTAGTTCTAGAGATTTAGAATTGTGAAGTTACCAAGAGCTTCATGCTGCAAGAGCCTTCTTCATCCCCATAAGGCAAAATCCAAGTAAGGAGATTCTTGTCCAATAACCAAAGAGATAGAGCCTTGTTCCTATTCCCAACAAACTTTGCAAGACATGTGGTGCTGATTACCCAGCCAAAGGAGAATCTAACGTCAGAACTATGGTTGTATTCTTCTTTGATTGTTATTAATAAACGACTATTGGTTATGGTTCCACTCTTATTGTTCTTTGTGATGATGATGAGTTATATCCTTTCTGACTGATATATAGTTTCATATGTTGGATTTTATGCTTGTGTTTGTGTCGTTCTTTGTATGTGCAGGTGTCCATTCATGGAGATCGTGGGGATCGTGATCTGCCAGAGCAAAATAATGGGAGCACCACCTCTTTTACAAGCACTAGTGTTGGAATCCAGGTAGGCTTTCATCACTGGTCTATTAATTTGCAATTAGGAACTTGCGTTGTAGCATTGTATGACTGTTGCTAGACCCGGTCTGGGCTAGTAGGGATCACCTCTATCCACGAAGGGGATTTACCTCCTCAACACACGAGACTTCATGAATAGAATAATGTTGACAACTGAGGAAGCCGCACAGAGCCCTACGCTGCCGGTGGGGATGCACCAGAAATTCCAAAATTGCCCCTGACACTGAGGCCCAAAATGGATCCACAAGCAGTAGGACCAGTCCGCATGTCTCTGTGAAATCCATGGTTTGGTAAACTATCTATGGAAGACAAGGGAAAGACTTTTAATCTTGAGACAGATGATGAGGAGGAGGATCTCCAGGCTTTTGTAAAAGAGATCAAGGCGGATGAAGAAATGGAGGAAGGCATTCAGCCAATGCGTGCTGCAGCAAAACTGCCCAATTATGTCCCGTCACGGAGAGGGAAAGCAAAAGTACCCAAGGATTTGGATGTTGTTAAGAGTACACTCCAAACCCCGCTCCTCCCAGATGGAATTTTTTTTTAAGGTTCTGTTCTGGGCCACATGCCCACGATGAAATTTGAATATTGGGACCTCGCAGACAGCGAAAAGTTCCCATATTTCGAGACTAACAAACTCATGAAACAGAGCAAGGAGGGGTTAGTTACAGTGCTAGAGCCATGGAAATGGTTGTGCGGTGTGGAGGAGGCCAGGCTACTCCACCTACTATGGATTCCACACTTTCACCGGGCACCAATCACGATCTTTGTCATCAGGCAACTACTTTTCCTGGTGCACAATGGGTACTTGTGGCAACTACTTTTTCTAGGCGACGAAGGACACCACTCGAATCTGCGAGACCAAGATCTTCTAGGTGCTCATGGAGGTGAGTGTCCAGATGTGGATCAACAAAAGGCCATGCATATTCCCCACAGTGTATGAGAGTCTATGGAGCTTTGCAGACTTCAAGGTGGATATGCACAATGTGTATATCAAGGCACATATGGATCTGGCGCAGAATTGGACCAAACTTCCTTTCATCGTGATTGATGATGTCTTTTTCGCTGTGATCGACTCATGGCCACTCGAGTGGCATGCCCTGGATCTGGCGTTGCGCGATGAGACAGTGATACAAAAACAGAAGGATGTCGACAAGCTACTAGCATAGTAGAAGTGCAACGAGCAGTTGGCCAAGGAGGTAAGGGCTTCCCTTGAGGCAGCGAAGGCCACCAAAAAAGTAGTAGCAGCACTGGAAACTAGGGCCACCACAACGCAGGAGGAAAGAGGCTTGGACTTGACCACAGGACAGGGGACAAATGACATGGTGGAAGGTGTGGACCCAGGCACAAAATCTACACAGCTAAAACTGCCACGCGATATGGAACGAACAGGACCACGGAAGAAGACCAAGGTTTCCAAACTGGATGGTGAACCCATTACACTAATAGAGGGTGACCTATATGACATCGGTGACATAGTTTGTGAGGTCACCAAGGAAGCACTCCAAGAAGCAATGATGGAGCAGAAGAATGTGTTGGGGGCCCTTAGGGCGTAGCTGCAGGAACTTCAGGTGCGGCCCCCACAAGAAGGAACGATGGCCGCATATGGTGTCGTAGGTACATCGGCAACAAAGTAGTTGTTGCAGGCCAAGATGGCTAACACTGTCACACTGCCAGAAGGAGCACTAATAGCAAACAGCACTGAGGATAGAACCGTCGTGGGTTGGATCAAGGGACTTGACCTAAACTTGGTTGCCCTTCCGTGGAATATACTATACTAGCTACAGGACGGAGTAATAGCAGAACTCCGCAATAGGGAAGGACGTGCAGTACAAATACTCAGTGAACAATGAATAAAAATTGAGCAGCTTTGTCTACAACACGATGAAGTAATGGCACAGAATCAACAGTGGGAGAAGAATCAATAACTGGAGCAGATAGTAGAGGAAACATGTCACCGTGCTCCAGAGTTAGAAATTGCAACAGACTTACCAGTTGGAGTGTGAATTCATAGATTGGATAGTGGATTCCACGAGGAAATGGAGGAAGCAACGAGCATACAGCTGGACCTCAACTTGTGGATTACCGAATTGTGATAAAATTTGCAGCCATCCATGCCCCCGGAAGTTAGGGAACAACGCGTTGGCATTATCCAAAAGGGGTTGGAGGAAATAGGATAGGTAGTGCAAGACTGTACTAGTATGTTGGAAGAATCCCTTGTGGTCCTCACTTCCTTACAGGAGGACCCCACCATACAGCGCCTAGAAACAGAAGTGCAGGAGCTCCAACTGCAGTATGATAGCGTGTGCAGAACGGCGTGGATAGTTGTCCTAACCCGGCAATTAGAGAAGCTACAGCAAGTGAAGGAGTTGAAGGAACAGGTGGATGTCACGCGACAGAAAGAGGTTAGTACTTAAAGCACATGTCCAGCCATGGATTAATGAGGCCTTCCGCATAATTTCCGATATCAAAGGAAAGCTCGCACAAATGAAGGTGATGCATGCCTTAAGACAAGGATCTGCTTCTGACAGCGAGAATTCAGCAAAAAGAGTAGAGCAAATCCAGCAAACGGTAGAACAAGGCACTACAGACCTTCGCACAACACAGGCACAATTGGAGGGGCTCCATGCCAAGATCACTGCACTAGCAGAGTGACTCGGTACGAGTCACGATGATTGTGTTGGGGGCCTATTGGGCATGGGATCCCCCACATCAGGTTTTAGGGCTTAAAGGCTGAGTTTTGGTCAATTGTATTATAAGACTCTGCGAAGTGTGGGTATGGAATGTGAAAGTCTAGGATGAGTCATAGGGTTGTTCTCCCTAAGAATTGTAAAATAATGTAAAGTTGTGTCGGCCTACCCATGGTCCGCAGACCATGGGATTGTATAAATAGAGCGAGGCTTTAAGTGAAAAGATAGTTTTTTTGGCAAGAAAGTAATAGATAGATGTGAAGGCATGGTTAGAGCATGGGGGGAAGTTGAAGTTTATTGGGTCGTAGTAGTAGGAAGAGGCTCTGTAGCTAAGTGCACATAGGCCTAGTAGAGTCCGCAGCTGAGTGCACAGGGTGGAGTCGGGTCTGTATTTGGAACTGAAAGTTAATAAAGAAGACTATTATGTGCATCTATTCTTGAATCCTTATTTTGATGTTATACTTTTTTGTTACTCTATTTATTTTCTACATGCACTGGATGAATACTCGTAAGAATGCTTGTATGTAAATTTAATCTAAGTAATCGGCTAATGGAGACTAATTAAGGAATACTTGGGTAAATAACATGGATCACGCTACGACTAGAACTGCGCAAAGACAGTATCACAGGGTGCGGGGTGCCTGCAGGTGCGCGTAGCGTAGTTAGTGTGAAGTTTGGACTGCTACCAATCACCACATATTAGACATCCCCAGGGTGCAGAAACCTGGTTCTAGCACCCTCCCATACTACTTCGGGTGAGACCTCAGTCCGCACTCCATGAACTATTGCTGAAAGGGCCAGTAGCACCAATATTTTCTTGGCTAAATCACTTCCAAACTTGGGTCGGGCCCCACTAAGCCAACAAGGGGTCTTGTCACTATTAGGCCTAAGATGTGTTATATTCACTAGATACATTATTGCTTCTACTTCTTCTCCCAATAAGGTGTGAGGTACATCTGCCTCATCCATTATAGTTTTGGAAACCTCTTGAATTTTATGTTCTTTCTCTCTACTACTCCATTTTGTCATGGAGTTCTGGTTATGGAGTATTGCCTCCTTAGGCCATTCCCTTCAAAGTACTCTTCATACTCTCTCAACGTGAATTCCCCACCTCCATCTGATCTTGGGCACTTGATATTTAGATCTTTCTCATTCTTGACCTAAGATTTGAATATCTTGAAATTCTTCATAGATTTTGATTTCTCTTTAAAGAGAATTATCCACGTGGCTCTAGTAAAATCATCAATAAATAAAATTCTTGGTATTTTTGTCCTAGTTGGGCCAAAGATTTTAGTGTCAATCATCTCCATAGGTTTATATAATGAGAACTTTGTTGTCTTAAACTAAGTCCTTGTCTACTTACGAAATTGACAAGACTTGCAGATTGAGTCATCAAACCTTAAAAATCTTGGAAATCCTCTTACTACTCCTATCTTGTTGTTTTTTAACAGATTATCAAAATTCATATGAGAAAGATTCCTATGCCACAACTAGGTTTGATTTGTCTTACTCAAGTAGCAGCTTACCCTGGAGTCATCAAACACATATACATTGTTGTGGGGCCTGACTGCCTTTCCTACTAGATTTCCATTTTCTTCCTTTCAAATCTCATAGTATTTGGATCAAAAATTCACATCATAGTCATTATCGCACACCTGAATCACACTAAGAGAACTGTGTTTGATACCTTATACATATAACACATTTTGATCCTTAGTCTTTTCATTAAGATTGACTATGTCCTTCTCGTTAATTCTTTTCGAAGCATTATTTCCGAAGTTGACATTATTCCCTCTATCATTTTATTTCAAAGACAAGAATTTACTCTTATCCTCGGTCATGTTCTTAGAACAACCACTATCTACATACCATCTATTTTCTTGTCCACGCACAGACAAAGCTAGTCTACACCCCATGGTTCTTTCCTTGTTTTTTTTCCAACTCTTCTTGTCTTTAGCGAATCTTGGTTCCCCAACATATTGTAATTTAGATGGGTACTAAAACCTGCTTTTGCACTCCCTTGACTTGTGCCCAAAATTAGTGTATTTGAAGCATTTAACTTCATCCATCAGGGGAGATAAATGATTTCAATTCCTGGATAGTGAGTTCAGAGGTCTACAATTTTGATAATTTCTATATCTTAAATGTATATCTCTTTCAACTTTAATTCTTCTGTAATTAATAGATTTATGTCCTAAGATATGGCATTTATAGCAATGACCATAGAACAAATTTGGGTACTTGAAATTAGAGAGTTTACTAGTTTGGGTTGATTGCAGGTACCCCTATTATCTTGTTGATTAGTTCATTTTTCTCTGGCATGATTCCCTTGAGAGGTTAGAATTATTATACTAATGTTGGGTGCCTCTTTGGCTTTATTTTTTGTTATCTTCATTGATTCTTCCTTGAAGCACTTTTTCATAGTTTTGGTGGTCTTCAAATCCTATGGACCTAAAGTTCATATTTCCCATAGAAGACTTTATGACTCTAAGTATCCCAGGCCTGTCTTGTTCTTCGGTGGCCTTTGAATTCTCAAAATGTGGTATAACTTCTTTATCCCTTTAGAAAACTTTTTATCCATATCCTTCTCAGTCTTTATTCTCTCAATATTTTTTCTCAAGGAGACAATTTATGTTTCTAGACTATGACAATTCTCCTTCCATTCGAGAATCAAATCATTCAAAACTTCTTCTTTCCTTTTCTATTCCTCTAACTTGACTTTTAGAGACATAATATCTTCTTTACATGTTTTAGAGATTATCTCCTCCTTTTTCTTGATTAGCTCTTGCTTTAAGAGTCTATTCTCTTCTTCTAGGTTTTCACATGTTGTTTGTTTTTCTTCTAATCAAAGAGCTGAGATGACTTTAATTTTAATGTCTTCTTCAAGTTTTTCTCTTTGATAAAAAAATTACTCATTATCTTATTTGTACATTCCTTCTTGAACTCATAGTAGTTTCTCTTTTAGTTGGTTGTGCTTTTTTTTGGCCCTCTTTAACTCATCAAGAGCATTGATGAGCTCCCCTTCAAGGACCACTACTCCTTCTTCTTATTCTTCTTCTTCTTCAGAGTTTGTGACATTTAGTTTCTTGGAGTCAACTCCAAGTTCCATAAGTATACATTCATTTGAAACAACTCTGAAGAATCCTCACGATCCGATTCTAGTGTTGAGCTATCCTCTTTGGAGTAGAGCCCCTTCTTCTTGAATAACTTCTACTTTTGATCTTTTTGATCTTTGTTCTTTTTCTTTGTAAGGGAACTTGGATTCAAAATGTCCAACTCTTCCACAATCAAATAATTTGAAGGGAAAATTCCCTTTATGCTTTCCTGAACTATGTTTTAGTTTCCTGGTAAAGGGATCCAGCTCTTGATTAGATTAACAGTCGGAACAAAATTTTTGATGTTTGTGCTCCTTAACCTTCTTAGACACCTTGAAAGTTTCCTCCTTTGGTTCAGTCTTCTCTTTTCCTACTCTCATCTCATAGGCAGTGAGAGTACCGAATATCTAGTCCATTATGAGACTTTTCATATCATCCATCTCTTCAATGGTTAAAATTTTGGCATTTATGCTCATAGGCAGAGATCTTAATACCTTCTGAACAAATACATCTTCTTTGATATCTTCACCAAGTCCTCTAATCATATTAGTTACTTCATCAATTGTGAGGAAATACTTTGTTAAATTTTCTTCTTCATTCATTCTTAAACTCTCAAACCTTATTCTGAAAAATTTGAAGTTTGGCCTGCTTTAATTTATCATCTCCTTCATGATTTTGATTGTGTTTGTCCCATACTTCCTTAGTAAACTTATAGCGCATAACCTTTACGAGTTCAAATTAACTTAGGCTGAAGAGAATGGTATTCTTGGCTTTACAATTATTTCCATACACCTTTTTACCATAGGCATCTATAGGAGGGACTACAGGGATATCATAATCTACCAATATAAAGCTCCAAACATCTACCCCTAGGGACATGAGATAAGCTTCCATCCTCACTTTCGAAAAGGCATAGTTTTTCCCAACAAAGATTGGTATCTTACTTGAGTAGAAATCATGACTCACTTGTGTAGACATGATTCCTTATAGATCTATCTTCCAATGGTTAAAATGTTCCTGAAGGAACATTGACTCCGATACCAATTGTTGGAATAAGGAATTACTAAGAGGGGGGATGAATTAGTAATTAGTGAGATTTTTTAATTTTAAGCTCAAAGCTTAGTTTCCTTTCACTCTTGGAAATTAATTATGTGAGCATTCTCAATACAATACATAAGCAGCAATATAAACCATTCACATGAACACACAATCCATCAGTTGGACATCATACACATATTGACATAGGTATTTTTACGTGGAAATGAAAAGGGAGAAAACCACCAATTTTTTTGTTATTATGATTTAATTTAAGCTCCTACTTAATTACATCAAGTTGTTTGTGAGCACCCACTCACAAAAGGCCCCAAGCCCCTTCAAGATAGAAAGCCACTACTTGTCAAGAGGCACCAACCTTTTATGAATGCAAACCACCACTAACTTTAGCCACTTGTTCTACTTTTCATACAATTCTCAAACTGAAAACAAAGGCCTATACAAATGCTCAAAAACATAAACCTAATCAACTACTCCAAACAACACTTTCCCCTCTACTTTGTAGTCTTTCTTTGTACTACTCACTTCACTTCTCAAACAGCGTTGATCTTGGTCCTCAATTGCTATGTATGATAGTCATCTCTCGGTTCCAATCTCCCTTATGCTCACACACAGACCTACTACACCTCACTCCTTTTTTAGCTCATAATACAATATCTCACAATAATACTACATCTCCCCATTACTCAATTGCAATACCATGTTTTTTTTCTTTGTTGCATAATAAACGATGTTATTTTGTTGTTACTTATATTCTCATTCATGATAATTGCATCAATGTAGGGAACAAACTTCTAAGTGTTTTCTTATGCCCAGGATTTAATATCAATCACACTACACATTACAACAACATTAATCATTGAATGGGTTCTGCTAGCTTTTCATACTCATAATTAATTCTCTGTCGAGCTACACACTTTTAGCAAGAATCCTCCATGTTTATTAATTAGTTACAAAGTCAGTCTTGTACCTCTGTTGTGGCTCATTTTGATCCATATTAAATTGTTCTGCACCCAGTAATATTTTCCATTCAATTCTTCTTATTGTGCAAGAAAGATTAAGCATGGTTATTCTAGAGTCAACTGCTACTCCTCCAAATCATGGTCCTTACTATCTTAAAATAACAATTTCTACAGTCATCATTAATCCAGCAACACCAATCTTACTGTGTGCATTTACCTAGTCGCTCAGGCTCTACTATTCCATCTATGGTCATGGCCAATTATGCCATAGTAGCCAAATATGGTGAACCTTGCCAAATAAGTTATCGACTCATCCACGCTTGCATAACCAACTTATGGTGAATGAAAATTTGGCATATCTACCAAAAATGGAGGAATTCTCCTAAATATTTTGACCCATCCACTATGTTCCCAAGCACTTTATTAAAGGCCCAAATCCTTTTTAATTCCACCATTGCAAAACATAACCTCTGCGACCCCTTTTTTTTTAATTATATTAAACACTTTGCCAATTCTACCAAAATGCTTTTAGCTCCTTCATTGCTACCAACTAGTTTGCTTTTCCATCATACAACCAGGTGTTGTGACCTCCAGTTAGGCCTCTAGGCATTAAGCTTCTTTCCTAGCCTTCAAGGACTTAATTCTCTTCGTAAACTTCTTTGTGCCCTTGGTATTCTATTGCATGTATCTTCGTGTTGGCGCTTAGCTTGAAGATTTCAAACCTGATGCTATTGTTTGTGCCACATTTGTAAACTTTTAGGCTCCTCTTAGTGAGCTTAGTTGTCTTATGGGTTCCTTTCTTGACTTTCTTATTGGTTTTCACTTCTTCCATAAGGCCTCGCCAGTTCCATCTTGTCCCCATGCCTACTACCCGACCCTTTCTTTTTGCGTCTATTAGAAATTGTTTTCCTTTTACTTGTGGGTTTCCCTATCAAGTGGGGTCCGTTGCTACACCTGTGGACCAATAGCTACACACCAGGGATAGTCTTTGACACCACCCATGTCATCCCATGCCTAGTCATCTCGTCTCTTTCTTATTACGCTGCTTTTAACCTTCCGGGATATGATAAATGGGATGATATCATGCTGACATCACTTGTGTCATGTGTCATCCAAAGATTAGACCACATGTCACTCAGAATTTGGCCATTCAGGTACCTAAAAACATAGAATTTGTTGGCCATGTGTCATGCTCTGATTGTGCCACATCATGCTACCATCATTAGCCATTGTCATCTCTTGAGAGCCAATCACATGCTGCCATGTGTCTCGCTATCAGAGAGGAGAAATAAGGGTTTTGCGATGATCTGAAATCACCCGTAAATGAACAAAGAATTACTGAAGGTATTATAAACTCATGTGCTGGTGTGTGCCTATGTTGTTTTATGCAACTGATCAATAAGATTGTGAAATACACAGACATTGAAACAGTAAGAGAAACACAGTAAGCAAACACATAAACACAACAAGTTTAATAAGGAGTTCACCCAATCCTCTTGGGCTACGTCTCCTGGTCCAGCCTTCAGTGGTGGCCTTTCTATTGTGTCTTAAAGCAGATTTTCTACAATAAGGAGCTCAATTTGAGTCTCACTTAAAAGATGATGATCAATAGGATTGCACTTGGATTCCCCAAGTCTCTAGAGTACACAGACTCCCCTTACTGAATCTCGACCTCAACTGGTCTTAGTGGTATGAGTCCAATTTGGTACTCAATACCTAATAAGTATACACATAAGAGTTGCTTGAACCTCTCAAGCCTTCTCTAGAGTTCACAAACTCTCAGACTCTCTCTATCTCTATCTGATCGATGTTTCCTTTGCTCTGTAGGTCAGCTTGGCTTCTCTGTTATCTGCAATTTGCTTCTCTCACTTTCTGCTTCTCTTTCTCTACCTCCTCTTACTCTATGTCTGTTCATGGCTTAAAGCCAATCCGCTTCCTGAATGTTTGTTTCCGCTCCCTGGCTCCCTGGATCTCTTGCCTAGGTCCGCTTGAATTCCCCTACTCTGCATCATCATCGCTATGTAACGCTTCACAGAGAGGTGGCCACTTGTTTCCTCACGAACTGAGTGTCAGTTCTCTTTGAACGGTCATTATTTCCATTGCTCCAAGATTGCCCGCAAAATTGATTCCTCTGCCAACTCATCGGTCATGCCGGAACTCAATTCTCATATGACTCAACCTATTTCTCTATTGAATCTGGTCACCCATCAGATCATTTCTCTGCCGTATCTGGAGCCTCCAGATCCCACGGTCTTCATCCATATCGGGCGGGTAAGTAGAATGACTTTTACCCGTCCAATGTGAGCGATTTTCTCTCTCATCTGCCGGATGCATGCCACCCAGTGTATGGCATCGAGCAGGACTCGGTCAAACCCGCTTATCGCTTGAAGCCCTTCCACTATCCTACTGGTTTTAGCCTGGGACCCACCTTCTAATGGAATCAGCAATTTCCATATGGTTTTCTGCTTTCCTTGTGACCGAGCACTTGGGGGCCTTCCTTCACTGAGGGGGATGCCTTGCGATACTTGCATATCAGAAAATGCCTCTATTTTTGGATTTGACCTCCCATCTGTCAATTTTGCCAATGTACAGTCACCATGGGCCAACGGTCTATGCGCTTTGACCGAGGGTCCTCGTTGTTCTGTGCTGACCACAAATTTCCATTGTTTAGAGGTTATTTCTGATAAGCTCAATATCCATAAGACTTTGAAGCTTAACATAATTTGAAACAGTCATGAAAACTTAGAGAATTTTTAAGGATCTAATTCGGATCACGACCTTCCCACTGGAAAAAGCTTTTGGTCCACCAAAAGTTGTTTTCAATTATTGACTAAGTGAGGGTATAGCTATCTCACTTGTCTAATCTCTATCCATTTTGCACTGCTTGGCTTTGAACCCTTGAGTCCGACCCTGAGGTACTCACCATCTCCCCTGTGCGTCATCCTCACCTTCCAGTCCAGAACTGTCTTTTTGCAATTCATTGAGATATTTAGGTAACAGATCATCAATAGAAGGCAATTGACTCTTCTCTTCAGGATCTTCAATTAATGAAGGTTCAAATAGTCTCATGCTATCTGCATTAATGACTGAGTAGATGTGCATGTAAGTTGGTAAATCAAGGCAAAAAGCATTCTCACCAATTTTCTCAAGTATCTTGAAAGGTCCATACCTTATTGGCTTTAGCTTTTTACCTTCACCTTGCATTCTGTCTTTGATGATATACAGCCAGACTTGATCACCAACTTCGAAACTATGCTCCATCTGATGCTTGTCATGCCTTACCTTGTACTTGGCTTGGCTCTTTTCCAGCTATTCCTATACCGCCTAGTGAATCTCTTGGAATTTTTCAATGAACTTGGTTGTCTTATCCACATCACTGTGTCCATCAACTGCTATGTCTTTACGAAAGACAAAATCCAACAGAGACCTTGGTGTGAAACCAAAACAGGTCTCAAAAGGAGATCTCTGTGTAGAAGAATGTTTAGCTCAGTTGTAAGAATGTTGCACATAACATAAATGTTCATCCCAAAGTTTGGGATGCTTGCTGCAATAGCCTCGGAGCAACTAGATCACTGTCCTATTGACCACTTCTGTCTGGCCATCTGTCTGTGGATGAAAGGATGTGCTTTTCTTCAGTTTTGTGTCCATCAATTCTCACAAATTCGACCAAAGCTTCCCAACAAATTAGGAATCTCGATCAGATTGAATGGAAGTGGGTAATCCAAAATGAACCCATACATGTTGAAAGAACAACTTTGTAGTTTGTTCAGTGGTAATCTATTTATTACAAGGTATCAAAATACACATTTTGCTGAACCTATCCACAACAACATATAAATAGTCATGACCTTTCCTAGATTTAGGCAGTCCTCCAACAAAGGCCATGGAAACACTTTCCCAAGGATGAGAAGGAACTGGGTAGTGGAGTGTACAGCCTAGTTTTCTATTGTTGGGCTTGCTTTAGCACACATGTTACCCCTCTTACCATATCTAGAAACTGTCTCATTCATTTCGCCAATAACCAAATCTTTGCATCCGTGCAACCATTTTACTTACACCACATGAGTGCTTGATATTAGAGAAGTGTGTTCTTCTCGATTATCTTACCTCAATTTGTGGAATGCATAGATTCCCACAAGCAGAGTCGGCCCTACAGATAATCCATTCTTCTACTTGTTTGCCTTGACTTAAAGTTGCATATACATCTTTAAAATCTATATCTTGAGCATATTGTTCAATTTAGCTCTCATGCAATACTGAATTATGCTTAAGTATAGTAGATGCATTTATAATTGGTCTAGATAATAGATCTACAACTTTATTGTGTATGCCCTTTTTATATCTGATGACTAAATGAAACTGTTGTAGAAGTGTAGGTATTGAAGTGGTTGATGATTAGTATGTATAACTGTCTCTTTGCCCATTAAGTAATGTTTCTACTTTTTCACACTCTGTACTAATGCATACGATTCTTTATCATATGTGGGATAGTTAACTACTGAAGAATTAAATGTCTCAGAATGATAACATAAGGGTTTACTATGTTGTATCAACACTACACCCATGGCATAGTCACTAGCATCTGTTTGGATCTCAAATGGTCTTTGAAGATCAGGCAGTGCTAGTATTGGTGCTGTACTAATCTTTTCTTTCAAGGTGTTGAAGGCTTTCTGCTGTTTACCTCCCCACTAAAACGCCTTGTTCAATCTTGTTAAAGCATGTAAGGGAGCTGCAATTAAGGAAAAGTTAGAAATCAACTTTCTCCAATATTGTGCTGCTCGTATGAAGCTTCTAACTTCTATAGTAGTTTTGGGTTTAGGCCAATTTACAATGAATGCAACCTTAGAGGGATCTATCTTCAATTCACCACCCCCTACTATATGTCCCAAATAATTCAAATATGTTTTGCCAAATTCACCTTTTGAGAGTTTAACATAAAGTTTTTCTCTTTTCAAAACATCTAGTGTCTACTTAACATGCTTTAAATGTTCTTCCCACATTTTTCTAAATATAAGAATTTCATCCAGATATACAATAACAAAATCATCAAGAAAAGGTTTGAGTACATCATTCATTATTCTCATGAAAGTAGCAGGAGCATTAGTTAAGCCAAAAGGCATAACCAGCCACTCATACAATCCCTACTTTGTTTTGAAAGCAGACTTCCATGCATCTTGTTCTACAACTCTGACTTGATGATAGCCACTATGCAAGTCTAATTTGGAAAAATAAACAGCTTCCTTTAACTGATCTAATAGATCATCTATATGGGGAAGGGGATAATGATTTTTGATCGTTATCTTATTCAGTGCTTGGTAATTGATGCACATTCTCCACGAGCCATCTTTCTTTTTCACCAAAATGATTGGAGACCCACATGGTGATGTGCTAGGTCTGATGAACCCATTCTCGAGCAGCTCCTATACCTGCTTCTTGATTTCTGCATTCTCTAAAGTGGACAACTTGTACATTTCGATGTTAGGCAATGGACCATCTTGCTGTAAATTGATATCATGCACTATCTCCTTTTGGGGTGGCAGACCTTTAGGTTCTTGAAACAAGATATCATATTCTGAAAAAAAA
>APFE030735982.1:6247-47854 GCA_000404065.3 Pinus taeda | reverse complement strand
AATAGCTTTTCTATCATACAAGTAGGGACTTCCTAAAACAATTCCACATATATCCAAAGGAACTATATCTAACTCAACCTCATCTACAAATACTGACCCAAAAGAAAACTTAAGTTTATATTGTCTAGTCACTTGTAGTTGTGCTTTATCACATAACCAACCTAATGGATATGGCTTCTTGTGAGGTGTAGTCAGTAATCCCAACTTCTTTACAATTTCTTCAGAAATTAAATTTAATTGTGAGCCACTATCAAACAAAGTATCAATCTTTTAATGATTGGAAATAACTCAAATATGAAAAAGCTCATGTCTTTTCCTCTCATTTTCTTCATTATTAGTAGATTGTGCAGAATTACTAGTAGATGCTTTAGAATTTTTACCTTTTATACTGGTGGCTTCAATGGTTGCTTCATCTCCTGAGTTTGACCTCAAATCTTTCTAAATAGCTGCAATAGTCTTCTCCTTCTTGCCCTCAAACTTCTTAGGTCTCAGCTCCGGATGTAGAATCCAACAGTGCTCATCATCATGCCCATCCTTCTTACAGTGAGTGCATGAAGACTTGATTTTCTGTACAGTGTTGGCCTTCCTCTCTTTCCATTTCTATTTTCTTTTCTCCTTACGTTTTCTTGCAGTGGGTTTGGATGATCCCCCAACTTTTGGGTTCCCATTCTTATCTCTAGCTTCTAGATGCGTAGCTTGAACAGATACCTCATCTATACTAGTGGGATTAAACATGAGGATAGTGTGCCTCATGTAGCTGTGTAGACCACCTATGTACATCAACAGAGTCTCAGGTGAGTCTAATGAAATTCCCAGAATCAAAGCTCTTTTCCTAAATTCTTGGGTGTAACCTTGTACACTTTTCCCTTTCAATTGGCGAAGAGTTTGCTAGCTCATCATGGCTTGCTGCATGTAAGCTAGTGGATAGAATTACTTTTTGATTGTAGAAACAAATTCACTCCAGACAGAAAGAATCTTACCATGTTTCTTCATGTCATCTTGTGTCATGCCTTCCCACCATGCCAAGGCAGTGCCTCCAAGGCGTAGGCTAGCCAGCTGAATCTTACTCTTGTCCAGCTTCTCTGCTTTCAACTCTCCATTATATATGGGTAAGTCAAATTTAACATCTAATTTAATCAAAGATGTCTTATTTTTATGTTCAGGGCTATTAAGAGGCGTGAGGAATTTTTCTTCTTTCCCTTTGCCTTTGGAGTGGTCATGGAGGAGAGACTCTTCTACTCCTTTGTCTTGTTTGGAGCTTGATGCATCTTCATCTCTATGTTTCTTATAGTCCCTATACATTTCCTCCACCATGGATTTTAGGGTCATAAAACTATCCATGTACTGGGGGTCTGATTCCAAGGGATTTTCTTTTGACATTTTCCTCTTAGAATAGACTCTTCCAATTTTTGGATTAGCTTCAGCCAATTCTCCTTCCCCTAATTTAAGCTTTGATCTAGTTAGCATTCAACAACAAATCCAGCACAAGCTTGTCTAACCTTAACAACCTAGGAGCTTTGATACCACTTGATCTGAAATCACATGTAAATGACCTCAGAGAATTAATGAAGGTATTACATACTCACGTGTTGGGGTGTGCCTATGTTATTTTATGCAACGGATCGATAAGATTGCGAAATACACAAACACTGAAATAGTAACAGAAACATAGTAAGCAAACACATAAACACAACAAGTTTAATAAGGAGTTCACCCAATCCTCCTGGGCTATGTCTCCTCATCTAGCCTTCAATGGTGGCCTTTCTATTGTGTCTTAAAGCAGAGTTTTAACAATAAGGAGCTCAATTTGAGTCTCACTTAAAATAGGATGATCAGTAGGATTGTACTTGGATTCCCCAAGTGTCTAGAGTACACAGACTCCCCTTACTAAATCTCGACCTCAACTGATCTTAGTGGTATGAGTCTAATTTGGTACTCAATACCTGACAAGTATACACAGAAGAGTTGCTTGAACCTCTCAAGCCTTCTCTGGAGTTCACAGACTCTCGAACTCTCTCTTTCTCTATCTGCTCGATGCTACCTTTGCTCTGCAGGTCAGCTCGACTTCTCTATTCTCTGCAATTTGCTTCTCTCACTTTCTTCTTCTCTTTCTCTGTCTCCTCTTTCTCTCTATCTGTTCGTGGCTTAAATCCAATCTACTTCCTGACTATTCATTTTCACTCCCTGACTCCCTGGACATCCTGCCTCTGTCCACTTGAATTCCCCTGCTCTGCGTCCTCATTGTTGTGTAACGCTTCACAGAGAGGTGGCCACCTGTTTCCTCACGAACTGAGTGTTAGTTCTCTTTGAACGGTCATTATTTACATTGCTCCAAGATTGCCCATGAAACTGATTCCTTTTCCAACTCATCTTTCATGTTGGACCTCATATCTCATATGACTTAGCCTATTTCTCCATCGAATCTAGTCACCCATCGGATCATTTCTCCGCCGTCGATCTGGAGCCTCCAGATCCCACGGTCTCTGTCCATATCAGGTGGATAAGTAGCATGACTTTTACTCATCCGATGTGAGCAGTTCTCTCTCTCATCCACCGGACATGTGTCACCCAGTGTATGGCATCGAGCGGGACTCGGTTGAACCCGCTTGCCGCTTGAAGCCCTTCCGATATCCTGCTGGTTTTAGCACAAGACTCGCCTTCTGACGGAATTGATGATTTCCGTACAGTTTTATGCTTTCCTCATGACAGAGTGCTTGGGGGCTTTCCTTCACTAAGTGGGATGCCTTGTATTACGTGATTAGCACTTTAGTGCTAATCGCGTATCAAAAACTTCCTTTGTTTTTGGATTTGATCTCTCATTTGTCAATTTGTTCCAGTGTGCGGTCACCATGGGCCAACGGTCTGTGCACTTTGACCGAGGGTCCTCATTGTTCCATGCTGACCACAAATTTCCATTGTTTAGAGGTTATTTCTGATAAGCTCGATATCCATAAGACTTTGAAGCTTGACATAATTTGAAACAGTCATGAAAATTTAGAGAATGTTTAAGGATCCAATTCGGATCCTGCGAGCTTGTTTTTCCTCCATTTTCTTTATAAAAATTTTAATGGCTCCCAGCTTATTTCATTTTCTCTGCTCAAATTTCTCTAAGTCATCTCTCCTCTGCATGTTTCCTTTATATCCTTCTAGGGTCACCTTTCCGGTCTAGCCTCTGTGGGCTGAGATATTAGTGTGGGGTTGTTATGTGTTTTAATTGTGAGTTAAATTCCTATTATTAAATTGTCAACCCAGGGTTCATGCACTAATACTATATGTACTAGGTAATTATTTATCAGAATAGATTTACTTAATGCAAGAAACTTGAAACTAATTACAAATCATATAATGAAAGCAAATGAAAAGCAAGTGCACATGTTCTATCTCAAGCATGTTCTCTCTCAATCACTTTCTCTCTCAAATACTAGCTTTCAAAAACCAATAATTCTAATCTAAGCTATGTGATGAAAAACTAATTTAATCTAGTAGTCCATGAGATTACTAGTGTGAAATTACTAGTATGCCAGTCTAATCCAAACATAAGGAAATTAAATCAATCTTAACAAAACAACATTAATGAAATAAAAATAAAAACATATAATCCAAATAACATAAAAGAAACTAAACTAAAATTTCATAAATGAAATAAAATAAATATTTACAACAAAGGAAAGAGGTACACAAGCTATGGTTGATGGGGGCCCTCCACTCCTCAGTAATCACACTGAATGATTATCAAAGCTCTGAGATCAAAGAAGCAACATGTCTTCCATAAAATTAAGTTGGAGAAAGTTCCAAAGATATTACAATAATTAAACTCTATTCCTCTCTATCCTCACTTTACAAATTATATTAATCATTTCTTCTCCATTATTATCTATTCTATAATATCACATATATTGGATGGAACATCTTTTAATGAAGGATGCACTCCTATTTATATAAAAACTTAGGATAACTAATCAATAAATGTTGATCCACAAATCTCTCCTAGATCCACAATTTTCTCTTGTGGTTACAGCCAATTACCTAAAAATATGAGATATAAATCCTCTCACACATATTTAGGAGACACATATCAAAACATCCATGATTTTTTGCCTTTGAATGTGCTTAGTCAATGATCCAAATATTCCACAAATCTTCATGAGTTGAAATTGAAATTCGAATTTGTGGTTGAGTGGCCAAATAAGACACTTCTAGAATCTTCAAATAGGCCTACAACATCATAAAGCTCATCTCACTTTTAGATATATATGAAAACATGCTAATTTCCTCATATTTAATCATAAATTCTCTTAAAGTGCTTAAAATAAATGACTTGGAAAATAATAATTATAAACCCATATGATCATGCAAATAGTATTAATGTAGGGTTATGGGGCTGCAAAATATGGTAAAGAGCTACGAAAAATGGTAAAATGATAGAAATGAGGGTGAAAGAGGATGACAATTTGGAGGCCCAACATTTCCCCCAACTGAAGATGTTTCATGTCCTCATGCAACTTTTCATATATCCTTTTAATCAAAACTTGATCTTCTTGAAATGTTTTGCTTCTATATGAATGTTTGTTTTGTATTGCTTCTCTTTTAACTTTGCATAATCAAATCATTTGATAACTTTATTCTCTTTTCAAAGTGTACTTTAAAAGACATTTGATTGAAACATATTTTTTATGGTTGGTTCTTGTGTGACAACCAAAAATTTATGAGTATTGGTTCTTGTGTAACAATATTTTTCTTATTTTTGTTGCTTCAAAATATTTAAACACATTGAGAATTATTTTTTAAGGCCCCATAGTGGTTTTGAGCCATTAATGTGCTTATCAATTGATCATTTCAATACATATAAACTTTTGGAATCAAAATGAAATAATAGTTGTTTGGGAAAACTATGTTGGTCAACAATGTATGAATAATATGTAATATGGAAAAAAAAAAAGTATTGGATATTTCCCCTCCCCCAGCTATAGATATTTTCAGTTTTTGGAAAATGAGAAAGGGAATATAAATGTGATGAGAGATTTTCCAAAATCACAATTTCAGCATTTAGGGAATTACATGATTAAATATTAGAAAACAACATACCTTCACCTACCTAAAAAGCGGACAATCTATGTATATGAAAGAGTGTGGTTGTTGTTGTTAGATCATGGAATGTGAAGTGAAAAAAAAAATCTGATCTGCTTCTTCTTTCTATTGGTTGTATGAATAGAGGATGAATCTGATCTGAAATTGGAATCTTTATTGCTAGGAAAATGCTACTACTAGTGAACTCTAGAGTTGAGTCCTGATTTATTAGAACACTACTGCAAGCTACTGAAAGCATATAGTCTTCATTCATTCCCACTTAGTGGCATAATTCTTATTTATGTGAATAAATGTGTCGATGTCAAACATAGAAAGAAATTTTTGGATTATCGGTCATTAATGAATGCCATTAACCAACACGAAACTACTCACCATTGATGTCAATGAGAGTCAAGATGCCTACGTACATCTTACTATGTACGAATTGATGTGTCGTATTCAAGTCACCGAAAAGATTCGACAAACAGGGGACATTGAGTATTCTCACTACTTATTGGCAAGAGAGCTTGCCATTAAGGCATACAAGCCTCAAGGTACTAGAAAGATATCTAGTCTTGATCCCAGATGATGTGTTGGAGTCAATGGGTCATGACATGTTAGAAGGGAGGCCTTAATGAATCCTCCATCATCCAACACGAGTATAAAATAATAATTTGAACGATCATAGATGAAATATTTGCATTATGAAGCAAGGTTTATTTGACAAAAAGGAAGAAGAAAATCGTGTGACTCAGCATTGTAAGGGAGTTGAATGACTTTATTTTTCAGTTAAGGGTGAGTGAAAATGATCTAGGAAAGTATGAATATTGTAAAGCGAAGATGATTTTTGAAATATAGTAGTAGGGAGATGTAAATTCATGGATGGACTATACGCTTAGAAAGAGGAAAATGAATAAGTTCATAATGACATTAGTGGCATTTTGAAAGGTTTCTTTGGCAGCGATTGACATGGTGGATGTGATCAAGTTATTTCCTTCAAGATTTCTTTTGGAACATGCTTTTCTTTGAAAAATGTGACCTTTGAAAAAACTTAACACCGATCTACAATAAATTGTAGGATCTACAAAAATTCACAAATCGTGCTTAATGAAATAGATTCAAGGAAAAACAAAATGCATTTTTACCTGTCAGCAGTGGTGCATTTTAGACTATCTTTCTTTCTATATACATGTTTTGAGTGCTTTAAAAAGAACAAATTAGAGTAAATGCATGAAAAACATGACCTGATAATTTTATTTCTATTTTCAGGAAGTTTCGAGGTCCATTTGCTACAAAATATGGAAAAAAAAATGACCATTTTCTATTGTCTCAAATGCAAATGAAAATTACACCATGACATATACTTCAGCAAGACCTTTCCAACGATGCTTGAATCGACAAAAACTGACACTGTATGAGAAAATTATGGTTATTTGAAGTTTTGGCAAAAATGTAGTGGGGTGCCATGTGGCAACACCAGAGGGTGCAATGTGGCAGCATCTAAAAATGTCACGTGGAAGTATAAACAGATGCTATGTGGATTTTTCAGATGTTGATGTAATGATAACATGGTAGTGAATGGTGGCGTGGTGGTCAATGATGACTTGGCAGGTTGAATAGATGGCCATTGTGCATTTCGTGGGCAAATCACAAGCTGCCATGTGGATGAATCACGAGCTGCCATGTGGCAACCTAAATTTGACCAAAATATAGTTAAATTTTGAAATATATGGGGGCAGGATTTGAACATGAGACCTCATCCAAACAAATCAAAAGACTTACCATTAAAACACCCAAGTTTATTGTGAAATAAAGTGGAAATAATTTTTTTTAAAGTATATTTTGGCAGATTATGTGAGAAAAAGGTGGCTCAAAGAGTGGAGTGGATGGGGTTTGACCTCACAACCTTTGGCAAAAATATTGGATCTTAACTATTGTGCCACAACTCATTATTGTGATATGAATAGCATTCGAAATGTTTTTATTATTGTTTTTTGCAGACTGCTACAAGCGTTTTACAACAAACTTCATGGGCTCGTTTCTCACAAACTATCCATTAGATTTTTCTCAAATATTGTAGAAAAGTTCCTACTTTTCTTATATTTACGCATACCAAAAATCAACACCATCCAATGGACAGATCACAAGATATAATCAAAATGGTCATAGGTGACGATGTGTTTCGACAATTTTGTTTTCAAACTTCAGAAATGATTTTCTCACACAATACACATCAGACTAACTTGATCTTTTGCAGGAATGTTCCTATGGTCCTAAGTCTTCTGTAAAAAAAAATCAGGTCGATCACATGCACAGATCTCCAGATATAAGTCAAATTGCTGAAGGTGATGATACTCATTTTCTCGAAAATTGTGAAGAAGATTAGGCTGAAATTTATAAGGATTGTTCATTAGAATATTATGCACTTTCTGTACAAAAATTATGAGAACCCAGTTCCTAGTTTGTGAGATATCTTCAGTTTAATTTCTGCATTTTGTATTTTGTTTTTGCTTTATATTTATTTATTTATTTATTTTTAATAAAACTACAAATTTTTATTTAAGTGATACAAATTGAATTGAATGAAATTTTTGTTAAAAAATGGAGACAAATCAAATTGAAGATTGAAGACGAAAATTAATTTAGGCATTCTTGACATTGTCAATGACTTAAACCATTCCTAAAAACTTTTCAAAGACATTTATTTAATTCCTACTTTCTGATCTTCCAAGTCGCAACAAGGTGCAATAAGAGAGCATACTTTGAAATTTTACAACTATTTTTGCGCTTTAAAATCTGAAACTTAGAAAGCATAGGAAAAAAATCAGACCTCAAATTTTTAGCTCTTCCTCTTTCATGAATGTCCATTTTCCTCATATATCTTCCTACCAATGGTTAGTGAATGAAGTGGCTCTTACTACACCACAATGAAATTACAAAAGAAATCATGGTTTTATTCATTTATTCTACCCTACTCTACCTAAAAAAATGAAAACTTTTCTTCAAGTATATGCATATTTCCGATGTAACCATCTACGAATCAAGATCTCTAGAGTGTTCATATCCAATTTTGGAAAATATATCTCTATGTCCTCTAGGATATGAGAGACCAATTGTACTTTTGGTGACAATATTTGGAGAAGAATGAAGGAATGTTGTGGCCTAGTAACTGCTTGGAACCAATCTTCAATGTAGTCCTTTCTTTCTTGGTTCTCTTCATGAGTTATCATGACTTGTGTTATCACTCCTCAATGTGCCAAGGCTAAGAATGGAGACCGACGAATGTAACCTCAAACCAATCTTTAGATTTGGTAGCTAGCCCTACCAAATCAGAGAGGGTTCTATCAAGAATCTCACAGCCAATAAAATGACTGGGAAGGAAATAGACCTTATGATAGATATTCAACTCAATATGGTTTGAATTTAGGGTTTGTTGGACCAGTGTCATGGGTCAGGGAACTAGGTCAGGTTTTCAAATGATCTGTTACAGAGCTACAATGGGGAAAGGTAGGTATGATCAGTGACATATTGGAGTTGTCATTGTGGTATAGATTTGAAATAGGGAAAGATCAAAATGAGCATAAACTTACGAATCCATTTATCAGAAGGAAGAACACATAACATGAAAATCTCATCAGAACAAAGCATAAGACTTATGAATTATGTTAAACACCTATGAGACAATCACAAGACAACATATATATGGTAATAAGGAGAAATATATTTTTAGTTTGATGATAAAATAGAGGAAAAGCACTGTCACAAAATCATACCACAAGAATCCCAAGATAATAGCTGCAACTACTTGTATTATTCTTGCAAAGTGTACATTAGCTCCAAGCCTCTCACTCTCAAATGTCCAACCCTTGATTTGACTTGAAACCATCTACATATAGATGAACAAATACTTTCCCCTTCTCAGGGGTCGAATCCATCATCATAGGAACAGTTTACATCAAAATATCTAACCATACCTAAAACTAGGGAGGTTAAAAACCAACTCCCTACTTAAAATAAAACCAACTTAGTTGACTTTACAAGCATTTACGACCACAAAATTTACATGAAAATGACATTAAATATCACTATGACATTCAATTACATCATCAAAACATCTAATAAGATAAGATACATCAAGTGAAAGCGATTTTGACCCATCAAACATCGAAATTTGACTTCCTGGCAAAATTGCAGCGAAATTTCGTAGAAGCACGACATGAGAGACAAAAGCGCAACATGTTTCTTGTGGGGGATTTTTAAGGAGTTTTCCTTGATCTTTTTCCTAACCTTTCTATAGACATATTTGGGCACTACAACCCCAATGATATATGTCCATAAACCAAGGGCTTCTAAGTCCCTAAAAGTGTTGTCTCACACCCTAAAGGAACAAGGTCAGCTGATTACATCATCTCCCAAAAGTTCTCCACAGAAAACTGCTCAGAACTGGTCAAAATTGGACCATACAGTCTGCTCAGTGCTAAGGGTGCGATGCATCTCACCTACCACATGCAAAAAGTGCAATGCATACTGAAGAGCCCTTCTGTAGGGTACGATGGGCGAGAGTAGACAAATGGCAGAGACAATTTTCAAGGTGGATGATCATGTAATCTTCCAGAAACTTCTCCTGTGACACTTGCCTCTTTGAATTCACTCAGGGATGAGTAATAGATCATGAATCTCCAAGTGGAACCAAGAACTATCGGAGAGAGGACACTAATCAAAATCCCAGAAGTTGACTCACCTCCTTGCAAACATCTATATATGGATCCCTCATCCCAAAGATCAAGAGGCTGGAATTTTGTATCTTATAAGGAAGTGTTGTTGGTTCCTGGTGGAACACCATAGTGTTGGGTGATCTAAGATTTTCATGAGGTGAAGAAGGGCTTTCATGCTGGGAGGATGACGCTGGGTCAGATCAATGGGTTGTATCTCTTCTACTCTTTCTATTAATAAAGCTATTCAAGTTTTCCTCCACATTCTTGTATGTTTGATGATATATGCATCTGTGTGGTCAATATATATCTGGTCCTATATTGTTTATGATTGTAGATCTCAGTACTTTGAAGGTATTATGCTGCTTTGACTTTACAGGTACTCTTTGAAACAGGGTAAGCAAGGAAGGAGTGACAAAGATCTGTCAGAGGGGAGAAGGAACAAGCAAGGAACCAAGCAAAAGATTGAGGTTGGTATTCTTTGCTCCTCTCCTATCTACTTCTCATAAAGGAAAACGAAAGTAACTTTAGTTTTTTTTGTTTCTAAGATAGCTACCCATCCTAGTGGGACTAGCAGCTCTGCATGGACACTAGATTTCCTGATAACAAACCTGAAGGATGATTAAGATAACTTAGGATGTCTACTATCCTTTTTAAACCTTAAACCTGCAAAACTCCTTCTCCAAGGCACCTAAAAATCAATTTTCCCAAGGCTACTCTAGAAGCACAGCGAGGGTCCAAAAAGGAGGCAAAAACATGAAAATTGACTTGTTTATTGACTTTTTCTGCAAAATTATGAGTTGACATGGAAAACGAAGTGTATATCTGTAAAGTGTAGGTCAATATTTATCCATATATGCAAGCCACTTGTCATTTGGAGGCCCTGAGAAGAAGCGCAGCGTGAGCTCGTTGCACTTATGTGCATCATGAATTGCCAACACTGCTAAAAACTTCAAAAATAACCAGAGTTTTCCAAAATTCTTTGAAACTTGTTCCTTTTTCTCTCTAAGTGATGGATTAGACAATCAATGATGCATCAACCAAGAAAATCAAGGTTGTCTCTATTCTTTCACTTGATTAGGGTTTTCTTTAGCTTCTTTTTCATATTCCTAACCCTAATTTTTCAAATTTGGTTCCTGGTGAAGTAGTGCCTTGCCATGTGTCTCTGAAGCTTGGTGTCCTTGTTGGCCTTCTTCAGGAGAATCTCTAGGTTCTCATTGACCCTACCAAGCCAATACTCTTTGTCCTTTTCAATCTCAGTTGCAATGCTATCCTCATTGTTATGTTGACCTAGTGGAGGAGATGGCTCACTCCCTTATCTTTTTTGCCTCTTTAGTCCCCTTTTCTTTGGCCTCCTTGGCTTAATCTGAAAATCTTTATCCTCAAGCTTCTCCACATCTATTTCAGCCTTAACTTTCTCATCCTTTGCCACCATATCAAAATTAGGTTTACTAAGCAAAATTTGATTCAACTTAAGTTGCTCATTCTCTTGCTGTAAGAATGCTATCATGAAGTTTGCTTTTGCCAAATCATCCTTAAGCTCTTTGATTTCTGCCTTTTTCTCTTGGATTATTTTCTCATGTGTCTTATCTTTCTCATGCTCTGTTAGTTCAGCCATGTCAGCATCAAAAGGTACCTTTTCTTCTTTATGCAAGGGTGTGTCATGCTAGTGTCTTGATGTTTCTTGTCCAACAGTAGCAGGCTGAAATCTTTCCACACTGTCAGGAGAAAATACAGGTCTTTTACCTCTGCTATAGGTTTTTGTCACCTCTACCTTACATTTCTCTATCACTTCAGGCTTTGTTGTAGAGCCAACCTCATGAGGCCTTGGTGATGCCAATGGAGTACTTTGACTACTAGTTTGACTAGTAGTAGACAAAAGAGAAGTTGATTCCATGAATGCCTCCCAAGATAGGTTAACATGTGAAAGATGATGTAGAACAATGACTTTGACCAAGCCATGATGAAATAGATTTTCTTGGTGATATTTATCTTTTCTTTATACCTTCTCTGTCATCTTGGCAAGACTTATGTACAAGTGGTGAGGTAGGTTTAGAGGTTTGATTGTTGTGGAATGCATCAGTAGCCTTATGTGATACTAATATAGTCTTGAAAACCTCCCCTCACAGGTAAAGTACCTCATGATAATCTTCATTAAAGGAGCATACCTGTCAAGCAATTGTCTTAAGGGGAAAATGTGTGCAGGAACATTTTTGTAATATGGATTTAGGAAAGCATTGTAATTCTTAATGTCCAAACCCATCCCTTTAAACTAGATTTCTCCATGGTTAGGGATACCAGTGGCTGAGGCTATGGAATCCTTTGAGATGGTGAATTCAACCCCTTCTATGTTGGCCTTATCCCTCCTAAAATTGGTGGAAAATAAGCTTGTTAATTTGGCATGGGAACCTCCCTCTTGAATCCTTTCAAGAAAACGCAGCCCACATCTTGAAAGGATTTCTTGATGAAAGATGAGGCCATGATCTCTTGGACCTGAGTGGGATCATACCTAGAAACTTGCCCTCCTTTTTTTTATTTTTTCTTCTCACTTCCCATGGTTTCATTTTGTAAGAAAAAACCCTAGCTTGGTAGGGAAGAAAGATAGGGTATGATTTGGGAAAACAGGGGAAATGGGATAGTTGTGTTGAGGGAAGTGAATGGAGGGGTTAGGGGTTATGTAAATTTATGGGAAAATTCTAGGGGGTAGGGCTAAATGCTAGGGAGTGTAGGGAGGTGTAATTTCTTGAAAAGAGTGAAGGAAAGGTGTGAAAAGGTCCAAAACACAGTCCTAGCCTAGGAATTTTCCAGAAGCGCAGTGTAGGCTAGGGTTTGTAGGGAAAATGAGGGAGATGAAGGGAATGGGTATGGGAAATGTTTAGGGGAGGTATTTTAGGTGTGGGTGAGGGTGAAAGATTATAAAACCTAGGTTTTTTACCACTATGATGAAGCAAAAACACATAGAAACCAAAAGCGTGGTGAAACCCTAGGAGAAGAAATTTCACTGAGTTTTTTAAGAAGAATGATGCATAAGAGGTTCCAAATGTTCACTTACTTTCCAAGGAGATGCTAGAACCTATAAATGTTGAAAATAACCCTTTATGATGCTTGTTTGGACTCCAAATTCAAAAGCATAGCATAGAAGCTAGAAGCACAACATAGGAAGCAAAAGGGCAACGAAGGAGTTAAAAAAGCATTTTGAGGAGAATTTTCGATGCTCTGTTGGCTAGGATGGATCTCAATGATGGATAGGTGCTCAATGAATATGAAATGAGGAATTAGAATTCTTGGATCATCTTCCTATAGCTCAAAAGTTTATTTTTTTCTTAGGTCATGGAGTGACATCATGTCTTTTTGAGAAATGAATGATAGGATAGTGTACAATAGCTTTGTAACTTAATTAGGAAAAGTTACATCTTTATTGAGTGGTAAATTTACCTTTTAAATATTTTGAAAACACCCTTCCCTAATTACTAACTCCCTTGATGATGACTATGGTGGCGACATGACTCCTTTGTGACTTATGATGACATGACCTAATGATGACACCAAATGCATATGTAATACCATGATTAAAGACCTTTGAACCTTTGTAGTATGCATTGTAATGATATGCCAACCTTCAATGATGACCAAAACACTCTTTTGATGACTCATTGCAAGGAGTGATGACAAGACCATGGCAACATTTTATGACCATGAGCATGGAGAGAGTAGTAATAAGACCTAGACACTAACCAATGATCAAATTTTATTTGAAAATATAACAATTTGACCTAATAACCCTATAAACCACATGGAAAGAGTACATTTGATCACTGGTGACTCATAGACACTAACAACTTGAACTTATTCTAGAAGTTTCCCTTCATTCTCTAAAGGGTACCAAGGATCTGGAGACAAACATGCTAAAAATTATTCTATTTCTGGCTCAAATGGTTGCTTCTCATCAGTTGTCGTCCATTGAATCTCTTTTTATTTTACTGCTTCTTGGGATGCAACTCTATTCTTGGTGGCTATTCTGGAACTAGTACAAGGGCTTGAGAATACCCTTATAGGGGCATATCCTTTTCTTCCCAACAAATGCTTGAGCATCATTTTAGTTCCTTTGCTGGTCTAGAGCTCTTGCTTCACAAATGGATTAGTATTGAGACTCTTACATTATCCAAAAATAAATGAAATCCATGCATCCAATATGATTTTAATATGCTTTTAACCGTGCATCTAAGAATGAATGAAACTATCATGAGTTTGTCTAAACTTTCAAAATAAGCACCTATGTATACCTTCACAGCAACAATGTCAAAATGTTGGGTGATTTAATTTTGATTTAAATCCATGTCATTAAATTGTCAACCTGGGGTTCATGAACTGATGAGGTATACGTGTACTATATGCACTAGGTGATTATTTCTCATAATAGATTAATCCAATGCAAGAAACTTGAAACTAATTACAAATCAAATAATGAAAAGTAAGTGCACACGTTCTCTCTCAAGCATGTTCTCTCTCAGTCACTTTCTCTCTCAAAGACTAGATCTACGAAAACCAACAATTCTAATCTAAACTATGAAATGAAAAAGTAATTTAATATAGTAGTATATGAGATTACTAGTGTGATATTATTAGTGTGTCAATCCAATCCAAACATAAGGAAATCAAATCAATCTTAACAAAACAACATTAATGAAATAAACCAAAAAACATATAATCAAAATAAGATATTAAAAAAAAACTAAACTAAACTTGCATACATGAAATAACATCAATATTTATAACAAAGGAAAGAGGTGTGCAAGTTGTGTTGATGGGGGTCCTCCACTCCTCAGCAAGCACACCGAACAATTATCAAAGCTTGGAGATCAAAGCAACAACATGTCTTCCATAAAATGAAGTTGGAGAAAGTTCCAAAGATATTACAATAATTAAAATTTATTCCTCTTTATCCTCACTTCACAAATTACATTAATAATTTCTTCTCCATTATTCTCTATTCTATAATATATCATATATTTGAAGGAACACCTTTGAATGAAGGGTGCACTCCTATTTATACAAAAACTTAGGATAACTAATCAATAAATGTAGATCCACAAATCTCTCCTAGACCCACAATTTTCTCTTGTGGTTACAACCAATTACCTAAAAATATGAGATACAAATCCTCTCACACATCTTTAGGAGACACGTATCAAAACATCCATGATTCTTCTCCTTTGAATGTGCTTATTCAATGATCCAAATATTCTACAAATATCCCACAAATCTTCATGAGTTGAAATTGAAATTTGAATTTGTGGTTGAGTGGCCAAATAAGGCTCTTCTAGAATCTTCAAATAGGCCTACAACGTCATAAAATTAATCCCACTTTTATATATATATGAAAACATGCTAATTTTTTAATATTTAATAATAAAATTTCTTAAAATACTTAAAACAAATGAATTGGAAAATAATAATTATAAACCCATATGATCATGCAAATGGTATTAATGTAGGGTTATGGAACTGCAGAATATGGTAAACAACTACGAAAAATGGTAAAATGATAGAAATGAGGGTGAAAGAGGATGACAATTTGGAGGCCCAACAAGGGCCTCTCGCTTGAATCTCAGCTAATGGATGTTTTTGCTACGTTGTGTCAAGGCCACGTCCCCACTCTATGTCATCCCAGTCAAATCTTAAGGGCTCCTTTATAATTTCATCGCGATGCACCCGTCAAGGTCACTACTGTGGGCTTATGTGTTATGTGGGCTCCACTGGTGGCCAATCACAATGCTCCCCACTACCTTTCTGCTCCACGCCATGTGTGCCCGATACTCTCTATGGCGGCTTCACTATGCATTTGTTGTGCTTGGATACTCTTCCAAACTTGCCTATGCTCCAAAAGGGTCTGCTACCTCATTAGCTCTGCTAACTTTGACTTGGGATTACCTGGGCTTTGAATGAAAATAAGTTATGATCCAAAAGGCCATTTGCATACTTCAATATACCATTGGAAATATTATTCAAAGCACAATACAGCTATGCAATTTCCACGAGTGTTTGTGCTAAACTCCAGAGGTAGAAATTCCTACAAAGCATGCTACTCCCAAACCATCATAATTATCATATTATGACTTCTCCACTAAGCCTACTACTATGATGATTCTCTTCAAGAGACTGCAGCAACCATGGGACTCCCCCTGAGCTTGACCCCAATGCTAGTTTGGTTGACATCAATGCAAACACATAGGATGCCACTAGCCATTGAGACAATGACAACTACCCAACATAAGTTTCTTTTATTAACAACAACTATCATCATCTTATTGAATGTGCATGGTAATGTGTGATAAATTACCTTGAGAAAGGAAACTGTGTTTTTTGAAGGATGTGTAACACAAGATGTAGTATGTAGAATGTAGGATGTGAAATGTTGACCAAATGGGACACAAGGAAATGGGTCAAACATCACTTCTTTGCATAGTCAGCAAAGTGAATTTATGACAATAGGTTAATTGTATTATTAACAAGTGAGCAATGCGAGGGGTGGAGATATGATGTAAGATGTAAGATCTCGCAAGAGTGAGGCCTACAGAGCACATTCTCTACCTTCACATTACTATATTCATGCGAGATGCAAGATGCAAAGGAAAGTAAGGAAGGTGGCAAAGAAAGTTTCCTTCTGCATCCACTTAAGTGTGGTATTACTATCAAGGGGGTCACAGTAAATAATTAATTTTTGAAAGGAACACAAAAAGATATCAACAAGACATTTACTGCTATGATGAATGTATAGAGTTGTATTGTTTATGATGAATGTGCAGATAAAATACTTGAGTATACTAACAAGCATAGTGAGTTGATCTAAAGAGCATACTAGTGAGCATAGTGAGTTTATCCAAAAGAGCATACCAACAATTGTGCACAACAACAACAAAAGAATGATTTCATTGCATTTAATCACTTAATTGCAAAAATTAAAAGAAAAAGCAGAGATACTTTTAACGTATATCTCATCCAAGGGGTTGTTGAATGTTAGCAACCTAAATAAAAGAGGCTGAAGGAGAAATGCAAACATAAAGAGGCTCAAGCAAGACAGTAGGAAGGAACCTAAGACTGAGAACAAGAACAACAATGAATATATAATCTATGGCCTAGCCCAAGCCAAGAGTTACAAATGATCGGTACAACTCTCAAGGGGGGATGAAAATGAAGAGAAGGGCTAAGCAAAATTTTCCTCCACATGTCGAGTGCCATGTACATATGCAATAGAAGACAAGTGCTAATTACACATGAGCATAACTAGTATAATAGTTTATTTAGTGAAACATAAATGGTATAGGAAAAATGATAAGTAAAAGAGAGAAAATTGTAAGGATACAATTTATTTTAAAGTTTATAAACCTGGTGAATCTTACTAATCGCTAACATGCAAAGTATAAAATGTTTGAAGATACTTTTGTAAAAATATTCAAATTTATAATGATTTTATATAGTGTTTGAAAGATTTTGGCAATTTTTAAGGTAAAACAATTTTATACTATAATATTTGAGCGAATCATTTTTAGAAAAAAAATGGAATTTGAAGAATCTTTTTTTTGGAAAAAACATGGAAAATTAGCCCACCTGTGAATATTAGCCCCTAAATGTTTCCTTGGTAAAAGTATCGGGAAAATAACACAAACTAATATTAATACCAGTTTGTATCATTACTAAGCTTAAACATATGAAATTATGTGTTTGATAACTAGTGTAGATTAATCTTAAGAATGGATCTAACATGAGCCGAGATGGATGAAATTTCTTCACTCGTAAACTTATTTAGAGTGCAAAATACAATGTGTAATTTTTTATTTTACCAAGTAGTAAAATATTGAGACCATACATAGTTGATATTAAAATATTTTACATAACATGAACATCAAGATATTTTATAACACAAATTAAATATTTTTTTTATTATAATATATTTTCAAGTATATGTATTAATATTTTTTTAACAACCCACATTGAATTTTTACTATATGCAACTTAAAATATTTCTTTTAACAATTTTTTATAATATGTATATAAACTTGTTATCGGCATAATAATAGTAACATGGTTTTCAATTATTTAAAATCTTCTTTAAAATATTTTGAGAAGCAAAGTTAAACATCACTCACACTTTTTCTTTTACTTTATTTGCTTTACTGTATACAATCATTTATATAGCGAACATTATTTTCTATTTAGTATCTTATTTATTATTTTAAAGGGACACTGCAACTCCATCTTAGAAAACCATACTTACACACCCCCTTATATGGTTGTAAAATAAACATCTACTCAATAAAACAAAAAAAAAACTTTATATATAATAAATATATTAAAAATATATATTATATATATTATATATATATTCAACTAAAACTACACAACTTACTTAAAGTGATTAAATATATTTATCTTAGAATACTAAGTAATGAAAAAAGATAACCCATTTCCTTTGTCCCCACCCCCTTAATAAAAGACTTAGAAAAATATGTAGCCCTTGGTACACTCCATTATTCATATAGTCGTATATATATTTCGAGATCATATATTCAATCCCTAATGTCTTCATAATGTTGACATGTTTCATATCTTAAAGCCCATGGTGAATAAACTTAACACTATGTCACCTTCCTAACAAACCAAACGACCAAATTAAGATACGCCATCATTATAAGTACATCATGAGGATTTCGCTATTCTCATCTCATTGATTAACTTCAATTTTATGAATCATTTGATTTTTTCAATTGATTACTTTAGTAAACGCATTTAAAATGTTAAGCAAATATAAAATTGGAAGGAGGTGACACTAGTGGAAATTTAATCATTGATAGTTACACCAAAAGAGGTGAATTTGAAAAAGAAAATGATGTATTTAGGAAAAGCCAAATGAAGGCAGGCCACATGTTTGTACAGATGTTAACTTTTGTTGGGGTGGACCATGGGTGGTCATGGCAAGAATATCATCATAGCAAAAGACACTCACATCTTGAATTTAACTAAAGTCATAAAGAAATACAAAGCAAATAACGTATTATCGTTAAGGTTGCACAACACTAGAAGATCATTGGGTGGTACAAATAACGAGGGCCCTAACTTCAATGTCATAATTGAAGTTAGGGCCCTAACATCAATGTCATAACGAGGGCCCTAGGGACCCTATAAACTACAACGGTTGATTGCACCAAAGAAAAAGAACCAAACCCGGATTTCAAAAGGGACTTTAAAGCAATTAAGTAACAAAGTAGAGGTGGATCCCACACAAGAAAGAGAGAGGATGTCCTTTATACTAGAAGAGATGTGCCTTTCTCTCTCTGTAGTCACTTTCTAGGGTTTGGGGAAATCCTAAGGTTTAGGGAAATCCTAAGGTTTAGAGAAAGTGAAGGTTTAGAGAAAGTGAGAGGAAAATGCCAAAGTTGTTGTTACATGATTAGTCAGTTCCTAAGGTTTAGGGAAATCTTAATAGGGTGGAGAAAGTGAGAGGAAAATGCCAAAGTTACACTTATGTGATTTTAAAAGAAAGGAAAGTGAAAATAAAATGTCAAAGCTGTTGTTATATGATTAAGATTGAAAGGAAAGTGAAAGAAAGAAACATGCAAAGTCACACTTATGTGTTTTTAAAAGAAAGGAAAATGAAAATAAAATGTTATATTAAGATTATTATAATTGTGAATAAAAATTAATATATGGTTTAAATAATTTAGAAATAATATATTAAAATATATATATATTGTATAAATAAATATAATTTTTAAATATTTTAAATTATTATAAAATAATAATCTATTAATTATTAATAAAATAAATTATAAATATTTTTACTCATAGTAATTATAATAATGGATATTAAAAAGGGAAATCCCACATGGTCTTGAAAAACCATTTTACTACAGGTTGCGTATTAAGTATGATGGGATGGCATTAACCAAGAAATGGAAAATCATAATACATCTAACCAATAATAGAGCGGTGAATTCAAAACCATGTTCTTATCCTAAAGTTTGGAGTTGTTTTCATCATTATAGTGTAGGTTTAAGGCTTTAATGCCAATAAATTTAGGCGTAAATTTTATGTTTTTTTTATTTGATTCAATTTTATTTTATTTTATTTTTTATTTTTTTTTTTAATATTTTTTATAATTTTTTATTTTTATTTTTATTATTTATATTTATATATTATAAAGCTGAAAGGTGAAGATGCATTGTCAAGAAACAATTTATAAGAAAGAGAGGGTGTCACATTTTGTCTCTAAATACAATTTAACTGATGTTTAACTAATTGCAAATTATTCTTATTTAATTTTAAAATTATGTTTATTTAATTTTAAAATTATTTTATTAAAATTATTGAAGTTTATACATCAGCTTTATAATTTAAAATTATAGATATAAGAATATTTTTATTTATTTATTTTTAGCTATGGTGAATCTATAATATGTTAGATTAATTTGTGAGAGGCTTAGGATACCAATAACTTATGTCTTAGCAAGAGTTGAGACATTATTCATAACTTGTAACTTAGTAAGAGTTGAGACATCATATGAGTGGGAGCATCTATTCCTCTAGCCTTATCACAACAAGTTATTACAAATCATGAAAAGAAGATTAATAATAATAAGATAAATCGCAAAAATGAGATTGTACTAACTATAATTATAATTTAATTTTGTCTTATAAATAATAAAGTTTGATGACTTTCTTGGTAAAATCACACACATGCATTTGAATTTGAGATTTATCATAGGAAGAGATTAAAAAACTTTAGCACAAACTTTAAAATGATTTTAAAAAATTATATATTTTTAAAAATATTTAAATGAAGAACCTTGCTATTGGAGGAATGTTGTTGAATCTTTCAATCAACCTTCAAATCCTAGTTGCAATATTATGAATACAAGACTAATGCTCCTCCTATGGCTAGCGCGAATTGAGGGAGCGACACTCTCTCCTACAACAGGATTGTTGCAGACGACAACACTTCAAGTCAACCCTCGACAACCATCCCCAACCCTTTAGGTTCCAAATCCAAACAAGTGTCTAATCAAGGGGGCAAGAAGAAATATTTGTCAAAAGTTAAATGCTTCCATTGTCACAAATTCAGGCACTATGCCACGAAGTGTCCACATAAGAAGACAAGCAAGAAGACCTCAAGAGGAGCTTCAAGTGAAGCCTTGGCTTCACTCAAGCTTGACTTTACCCTCATTGTATTCATGGATAGCACAGTGATGGGGAGCGTGTGGTACTTGGTCTTAGGTGCATTGTTCCGCATAACAGGGAATAGAGACTTTTTCAATGACCTAGAGGAGAAATATTTGCATATACACATCCAAATGAGGGACGATGGAAAGTATAACATGAATGTGATTGGTACACTCACCTTTCCAAGGGATTTGGGCACCCCCCTTAAGCTCAAGGATGTCATGTTTGTTTTGGGCCTAAAGAAATATCTCATCTTTGTTATAGTTTTCGAATACCATGGTTATGATGTGATCTTCAGCGAAGGAAAGGCATTCTTCATACACATAGCCATGGGATAGGTGAAGCAGATCATGGTTCATGTGAAGAACCTATACAAGCTAGATGCAAAGGATTATGTTGCATTGAGCACAAAGGTAGAGAAGGTGCAAAGCTGTGATGTCGGCAAAATTTGTAGAGAAATGGAAACAAGAAATTCCAGTTTAATTTGTCCTTGAATTAAACTGAGAATTAAAATCGAATTCTATTCTCATAGCAGCTTGTAAATAGTTAATTAAGTTTAATTAACTTAATTATCTTTGGAATTTCGAGTTGGAAGTATTTATGTAGTCATGTATATGTTCTCCCTAAGTTTTAGGGGTCCACTATGAGTTCAAATTGAGTTGGAAATTAGATCACTCAGTTTACTGAGTTAAGTTCAGTTAAATTAGTTCCAAACTGTTTGTGGAACTAATAGAGAGTTAATAGTCAGTTGGTGCACTAGTGCATCCACAAGTGTCATTCTAGTTAACTAAAGATTCCCTTATCAAAAACTCATGCATGTCAATTCTCAGAAAGACCCAATTGAGACTAGAGTGCAAGGACAATGTACTATTAGTTGTATTATTTATTGGAGTGTAAATATCATGCATTCATCGGAGATTGATCCTATGTTTGGTTTGCACAGTTTTGGAAGCATGAATTCCATTTAAATATGGGCTATTCATCCTAATAATCATGCAAAATATTAGGGGCTTGGAGAGCTACAGAATCGCTAAGTGTTGGCCAAGAGCTAGCTTGTGAGTTGAGAGAGTTGAGCATACTTGTGCGGAGTTTTTCTAGTGAGAACAAGCTTTATATCTTAACTCACATTTCTGCTATATGTAATACAGGTAGCGGGGTTTTTAGAAGTGGCTTTCCCCATATATATATTGTGTTATGTGCCATTGATTTATCTTCTTCTTGTTCATATTGTTTTCATCGATCTATTGGCTTCCGTTGGTTGAAATTAGAAATATATCCTTGTCTTGTGTTTTAGTCCATTGCATGAGCTTGTGAATCTACATGATTTTTCTACATGGTATCGAACTTGAGAATAGTATACTACAGGAGATTTTGAAGTTTTGAGTTTTGGTTTACAAGTGAAATTCGAATTTGCAATACATACTTCAGGATCGACTAATGGTTTTTTATGGTTTGCGGCTCAAGTATGCCTTGGAAAACAACTTGAATTTTATAGCCTGGAGGGACATAATGGAGGCTGTGCTAGAGGATAATGGCTTGAAGGAATTCATTGATCAATAAATTCTTATGCCAGCAACATCGGATGCACAAAATTTGGCCGAATGGAAGAAGTGTGTGGCTAAGGTGAGGTAGATAATCCTTGAGGGAGTTCGAGACCACTTTGTCTCAAATCTCCATGGCAAGCAAAATCTGTATTCTATGTGGAAAGAATTGACAAACTTTTATAGGAACAACATTGACTAAAGGAAATCGGCAATGAAGGTCAACATTTGAAAAATCAAAATGGAGAAAGGCGAGATGATTCCAAAATACTTGACCAAGTTCACTCAGTGTCGTGATGAACTTGGAAGTGTTGGAATCACAGTTGCCGAGGATTATGTGGTGAGTCTTGCTCTTCTAGGACTCCCAAAGAGTTGGCATAATTATCAGCACTCTGTCAATGGTAGTGAGAAGCTGTCAGATTGGGAACGATTGTGGTCAAATTTGATGCAGGAGGCGATTTGGAGGAATACCAAGGATGACTCTTCATCAAATACTGATGATGAAGAGAATTGTGCCTTGGCAATTAAGGAAAATAAGGGGAAAGGGAAAGCTTCCCATTCCAAATCAGATTCTTATCATGGAGGTACGGAGAAAGACATGACAAAAGTTAAGTGCTTTCATTGTCATGAGCTAGGCCATTTTGCTAAAAAAATTCCACTCAAGAAGTTCAAGAAGAAGTCCTGAGGAGGAGCAGCGGGTGAGGCTTTGGCCTCTCAATTTGATTGGACTTTTCCTTTATTGCATGCATGGTGTCATCAATTATGGGAACTGTATGGAACTTAGATAGTGGAGCTTCATTCCACATGACTGGCGATAAAGAGTTATTCAGTGACTTGGAGGAGAAAGATCTCCAAATGCATATCGATATGGGTGATGGTAGGAAGTTTACTAGATTAGGCACGATTACTTTTCACAGGGAGAATGGGGCTCCAATCACCTTGAATAATGTCATGTATATGCTCAGGCTAAATAAAAACTTGGTATCCATTATCATGCTTGAGGATAGAGGATATGATGTGATCTTCTCGAAAGGAAAGACGTTCCTTCGACACATAGCCATGGGTCAAGTAAAGAAGATATGGATTTGGGTGAAGAATCTATATAAGTTGGAGGTAGAGAAGTGTGATACTTTGAGCACAAAAGTAGAAAGGGTGTAGAGCCGAGATATTGGAGAGTTGTGGCACAGGCAATTGGGCCACTTGCATCATGGGGCTTTGAAGATACTGTTATAGATCTCTACGAGTCTTGCCCAAGGTATGCTTGAGCAAGTTGATACATGCGAGGGGTGTACTTTGGGAAAATACTCCAAGTCTTGCTTTCACGACAGAGACAGTCAAGTAGAGACTATTCTAGAGTGAGTCCATTCAGATGTGTGTGGACCATTCTCAACAGCATCCAAGGCCAAACCCAGGTATTATGTTATATTTGTTGATGACTATTCTCGTAAATTCTGGATATTTTTCATGCAAAAAAAGGATCAAACTTTCACAAAGTTTTGTGAGTTTAAAGAATTGATGGAGAAAGAGTCGGGAAAAAATGTTAAAGCTCTATAGAGTGATAATGGTGATGAGTATGTCTCAAACGAGTTTAACAACTTCTATACAGCGCAAGGGATTAAACGAAAATTGACGGCACCCCATAACCCTTAGCAGAATGGGGTGGCCGAGAGGAAGAACAAAAGCATAGTAGGGGAAGCAAGGGCAATGTTGCATGACCAGGGCCTACCACTACACTTGTGAGATGAGGCATGCAACCCCACAGTTTATGTTTAGAACCGTAGCCCACATCAGATACTTGAGATGAAAACACTAGAGGAGGCTTCTTCGATAAGAGGCCAGATGTTGGTCACATCAAGATTTTTGGGTCATCGGTATATTGCCATGTGACCAAATATGCATGGAAGAATCTTGAGCCTACAACAGAGTTGGGGATATTTGTGGGGTACACTGACACACCTCATAACTATCGGGTGTACTTTTTGACTAGCGGGATGATAGTGGTTCGCAAGGATGTCAGACTCGATGAGGAGAATGCCATGCAAGTTTCCCTTGAGAGGGAGCTTGAGCTACATGCAGATTAGGAGCTTTTATCTCCTAAGATTGAGGAGCCTCAGATTGATGTGGAGAAGCCATATGCATAGGATCTGGGAGTGGATACATCCACTCAGGCAGTCTTCTAGAGAGGGAAGAAAGCGCACCAAAGAGACTGACAGATTGTTGGATGATGCACAGGAGAATATGGGAGTGCCCACTTCTCAGCGCAGGTAGAGAATGTCACATGAGAGGTACACTGGATACATGGCTCTTATGGGAAAATGTGGTGTGACAGAGCCATATTCCTTTAAGGAAGCAGTGTAACAACCAGTTTGGGTTGATGCCATGGTGGAGAAGTATGACTCCATAATTCGTAACCGTGTTTGGGATGTGGTCCAGAGACTGGAGGATAAGTCTATGGTGAGCTCCTGTTGGCTTTACAAGGTAAATCAAGCTGCAGATATTAGTGTGGAGAAGCATAAGGCTATATTTGTGGCCCGTGTATTTTCACGGGTAGAGGATATTGACTATGATGAGACCTTTGCTCATGTTGCAAGGTACTTGTCAATCAGATCTATATTGGCACTATCAACATAGATGGGTTGGAAGATACATGAGATGCATGTGAAGACAACCTTCCCTAATGGAATGATATAGGAAGAGGTGTACATAGAGAATCCTAAAGGTTTTGAGACCTTTGAACATGAGTTGCGTGTGTGTCGGCTCAAGAGAGCACTATATGGGTTGAAGCAAGCACCCCGTGCTTGGTACACCATGATAGATAGCTACTTCATCGGGTTGGGCTTCACAAAGAGTGAAGCGAATGTGAACCTGCACCACATAGTGGTGTAAGGTAAACTATTGAGCATTGTACTTTATGTTGATGATCTCATACTGACAGGTGATGATTAGCTAATCAAGTCTTGCAAGGAGGACCTTGCAAGAGAGTTTGAGATGAAGGACATGGGGCCCATGCATTACTTTCTTGGCATGGAGGTATGGCAAGGAGATTTGGAGTTGTTTATGTCTCAAGGAAAGTATGCCAATGAGGTATAAGAGATTCCACATGGAGAGAAGCAAACCCACGGAGACTCATGTAGCAGGTAACTAGAGGAAGTAGGATGCTACTTCAGGGGAAGTAGTGGAATCTATTGTTTACAAGAATCTTATGGGTTCATTCATGTACTTGGTGAACACACGACCGAATATGTGCTATGTAGTTAACTAGCTTAGTCAAGCGATGGTTAGGCCTACCAAGTTGTATTGTAAGGCGACAAAGCATGTGTTGAGATACCTTAGGGGCACTTATCAGTATGGATTATGGTTCAGACGTACAAAGGGAGTGAAGCTTCAACGCTTAACCGATGTAGATTGGGCAGGGATTCCATATGGCAGGAAGAACACATTAGTAGGGATCTTTAATATTGGTTCAACGAGAGTTTCTTGGTACAAGAGGAAATAGAGATCAGTTGCACTCAGTTCGACAGAGGCAAAGTACATGGCTATGAGTGAGACAACATGTGAGGCCATCTAGTTGAGGAAGATCTTGGTTGGTTTGTTTGGTCAGCAGATGGATCCAAATAGGATTTACTGTGATAATCAAATTTATTTCAAACTCTCTGAGAATCTAGTTTTTCATGATTGGTCCAAGCATATTGATATCTGATATCATCGTCTTAGAGATTGTGTATTGATGCGAATTATGTTGGTAGAGTAGATGCCCACGGAGGAGAAAGAAGTTGAAATTTTGACAAAGGAATTGTCAAGATGTAAATTCAAGTTTCATAGAGACAAGATCAGGGTAGCTGATAATACCTTTCTTGTTAAGAGGGAGTGTTGAGAAATGGAAACAAGAAATTCCAGTTTAATTTGTCCTTGAATTAAACTGAGAATTAAAATCGAATTTTGTTCTCATAACAACTTGTAAATAGTTAATTAAGTTTAATTAACTTAATTATCTTTGGAATTTCGAGTTGGAAGTCTTTCTGTAGTCGTGTATATGTTTTCCCTAATTTTTAGGGGTCCACTATGAGTTTAAATTGAGTTGGAAATTAGATCACTTAGTTTAATGAGTTAAGTTTAGTTAAATTAGTTGCAAACTGTTTGTGGAACTAATAGAGAGTTAGCAGTCAGTTAGTGCACTAGTGCATCCACATGTGTCACTCTAGTTAACTAAAGATTCCCTCATCAGAAACGCATGCATGTTGATTATCAGAAAGCCCCGGGTGAGACTAGAGTGCAGGGACAATGTACTATCAGTTGTATTATTTAATGGAGTGTAAATATCATGCATGCATCTGAGATTGATCCTATGTTTGGATTGCATAGTTTTGGAAGCATGAATTCCCTTTAAATATGGGCTATTTATCCTAGGAAATATGCAAGATATTAGGGGCTTGGGGAGATGTAGAATTGGCTAAGTGTTGGCCAAGATCTAGTTTGTGAGTTGAGAGAGTTGAACATACTTGTGCAAAATTGTTCTAGTGAGAACAAGCTTTGTATCTTCACTCATATTTTTTATATATGCAATACAGATAACGGAGTTTTGAGTAGTGGATTTTCCCATATACATCTTGTGTTATGTGTTATTGATTTATCTTATTCTTGTTCATATTGTTTTCATTGATTTATTGGCTTCCACTGGTTGAAAGTAGACATAGATTCTTGTCCTGTGCTTTAGTACATTGCATGAGCTTGTGAATCTATGGGATTTTTCTACAAACTTTGGCATAGAAGACTTGTCCATTTGCATCATGGCACTTTGAAGATCATGTAGTAGATAATCACAGGCCTCCCCAAAGGAGCACTTAAGTAGAAGGATGTATGCAAAGGATATGCTTTAGAGAAGTACACAAAACCCACATTCCATGATTGAGAAAACAAAGCACATGTAGTCCTGGAAAGGATCCAATTTGATGTCTGTAGACTTTTCACAATAGGCTCCACTTCCATGCAAAAATATCTTGTCATTTTTATTAATTACTTCTCACAAAAGTGCTAGATCTTCTTCAGGCAAAAGAAGGATGATACCTTCTCCAAGTTCATAGAATTCAGGTCACTAGTTGACAAAGAAACGAGCTAGAAGGTGAAGTCTCTCAGGAGCAATAATGGAGGTGGGTACATGTCAAATTAATTTAAAAGTTTCTATGCAAGAAAAGGAATTCGATGAGAGTTGACAACGCCCCACAACCCACAGCAGAATGGGGTGGCTGAAAGAAAGAAATGTAGCATGATTACACCAAAGGAGGCTTTCTCAAGGAGAAAGTCGGATGTGGCACACTTCATGATTTTTGGAGCCTCTATTTACTACCATGTCTCCAAAGAATCAAGGAAGAAGGTAGATTTGACAATAGAATTAGGGGTATTTTTAGGTTACATGGAAACTCCCCACAACTACCATGTGTACTTTCCATCCCTCAAAATGACAGTCATGCGAAGGGATGTAAAATTTGATGAGGAGAAAGTGATGTGATTCTCTCTTGAGAGGGAGCTTCAGATCCCACTAGAACATGATATTTTATCTCCAAAGGAGGAGCTTGAGGAAGTTTTGGAGCAGCTACAAATTAAGGAGTAGAGAGTGGAGACAACCACTCAAGTAAAACCATTTGGAGAAGGAATGTCAGTCCCCTATACTGCTAGTGTAACCCCTTATTGTTATTAGTAAAACCCAATTATTATATTGGTGTACCCATGTAGTGCCCATATTGTTACTATTGTGCCCCATAGAAGCCCACTATTGTTATTGTTGTGCCCTTACATTATTATTGTTATGTAGGCTCTGATTATGTTATGACCCCTTAGACTCCTATATATAGAAAGGAGGTCTTTTTCATTTGGTATCATCCAAGAATTATTCATTTATGTAATGTAAAGGAGGTTGCCCCTCGAAGAGGCTGAATTATAAGGCATTGATCTATCTTTTCTATCTTTTCTTGAGCTGGTTTCATAACATTTGGTATCAGAGCTTTGGATTCTAGGGTTTCGTTGCTCCAAACAAGTCATCATGGAATTTTCGCTATAACTTTGTTTCTGTGACGTTTCAGAAGCTAAAACAAAAACCCATTTGATAATACATCGCATGGAATCTCGGGTCCAAATTTTAGAGCATTTTGTGCTATATGTGCGGAAATATGATCTGAGGAAGTTGGTCTTTTTGTAGACCCCTGAATTACATTCCAAACAGGTGACCTGGGGAAAATCCTCATAACTTTTTCTCTGAGCATTGGATTGAAATTTCGTAGAAAGGTACAGAAAAAGGACGGATGGTAGTTTCTTCTATATATTTTTCAGATCCATAGGCCACAACAGTGACTCGCAGAGCGTCATACAAGTCCGCTCTACTGAACTAGTCTATAATCTAGTCATCTTGGGAGATTGTGCATAAAGTTTTCTTAGAGAATCCAATTTGGATCAGACTGGTGGAATTGGAAAGAGGACACAGAGGGCTACTACAGGTCACAATTTCATAACTTAAAGATCCGAAAGTAGAGAGTTATAGTCATTTCAAGATCGAGCTCCTAAAATCAAGAAAAAGCAAGATGAGGAAGTTTGATGGCAAGGATCCGGTAAATTGGATACTTTAGATGGAGCAATATTTTGATCTACATGGTGTACCACTGTTACAAAAGGTATGTATTGCATCTTCATATTTAGAACCGGATCAATTTTTATGTATGAAGGGCTTTGTTCTCGTAAACAACTTGTTATGTGGTCAATTTTCACGGAGGAAATGATAGCACATTATGAGGATACAAAGAGCAACACCTTCTTTAGAGCAACACCACAACAATTGGAAAGAGTAAAAGGGATTTTTGACATACTAGAAAGTAAAATTATGGAAACAATGAATTCTACCCCTCACAGCTATGAAGATGGAAGTGTTGTTTCTCCTAGCCTTCCACAACCTACAAGGTTTACACCACAACAATTGGAGGAAAAAAGAGAAAAAGGGCTTTGTTACAATTGTGATAGCAAATGCACTAAAGGTCATAAGTGTGCTGAGAAGAAATTATTCTACATAGAATATGAAGAGGAGGAAGAAAAGGATCAAGAAACATCAAAAGAAGAGGATATACACCAAGACCCCACCCCAGAGAAAGAAGAAATGAATAAAACCATATCTTGTAAAGCATTAGCAAGAATTACCACTCCTCAAACTCTCAAGATAGAAGGACATATCAAGAAGAAAAAGGTGAAAGAAGTGAAAGATCACATCGAGAAAGAAGAAATGAATCCAACCATATGTTGTAATTCATTGGTCGAAATTACCACTTCTCAAACTATCAAGATAGAAGGACATGTTAAGAAGAAAAATGTTCAAGAAGTGAAGGATCACATCGAGCATCAAGAAATGAATCCGACCATATCTTGTAAAGGATTGGAAGAAATTACCACTTCTCAAACTCTAGAGATAGAAGGACATATCAAGAAGAAAAAGATTCAAGCAGTGAAATATCACATCAAGCATCAACAACAAGTTCTCCAACTTTTAAAGGATAACGCCACTTCGGTGAAAAATCAAACGAAACAACAGGTAAATCAACATCATAGTGAAAAATGTTTTGATGTAGGTGATTGGGTATTTTTACTACTACATCTAAAGCAAACTATTTATGAGAATGAAATGCTGGCAATACTACATGCACTTAAAAAATGGCAACCTTACCGAATGGGAAGACTCTTCAAGGTTAAAATGGATCATGATAGTCTTAAATACTTTTTAGAACAACTATTATCTTTAGAAGAACAGAAAAATGTGTCACAAATATGTTGGGTTATGACTTTGACATCATCTATAGAAAATGGAAGAAAAATTTTGTTGCAGATGCACTCTCAAGAAAGGATGAGGATGTGGAAGCATTGTTTTGTGCTATTTCTATTATTCCAACCAGATTGGATAAACGAAGCAAGGGATGAATGGAAGAAGGACGAAGAAGTATGGCCACTTATTCAAAAGTTGAAAAAGATCCCAATTCATACAATATTGCTAGAAATTGAAGAGGAAGGAAAAATCATATTGGAACCTGGAGCAATCACAGAAACAAGAACTCGACAGCTACGAAATCGATCAATTTCAAAGTATTTCATCAAGTGGAAAAACTTACCCATTGAAGATTCCACATGGGAGGACAAGAATTTTATATAGAAGCATCAAGAACTACTCAAGCGTTGAGGACAACACTTTTTGAAGGAGAGGGGCATGTTAGGCCCCTATACTGCTAATGTAACCCCTTATTGTTATTAGTACAACCCACTTATTATATTGGTGTACCCATGTAGTGCCCATATTGTTACTATTGTGCCCCATAGAAGCCCACTATTGTTATTATTGTGCCCTTACATTATTATTGTTATGTAGGCTCTTATTATGTTATGACCCCTTGACTCCTATATATAGAAAGGAGGTCTTTTCATTTGTATCATCCAAGAATTGTTCATTTATGTAATGTAAAGGAGGTTGCCCCCTCAAAGAGGCTAAATTCTAAGGCGTTGATCTATCTTTTCTATCTTTTCTTGAGTTGGTTTCATAACAAGGAATGAAAAGGACCTGGTAAGATGAGAGACTTGTGTAGGATGTGAGAGAGAATGTGGGTGCTCCTTAAAATTAGCATAGGTAGAGAAGGTCACCAGATCGGTATACTGGCTACATGGCTCAAATGACTGATATTGTAAAGACTTAGCCATCTTATTTCAAGGAAGAAGTAGAGAAACCTGTGTGGGTTGATGCAATGGTGGAGGAATGCAAATCCATTGTAAATAATAGTGTTTTGGAAGTGGTCTCAATGCCAACAAACAAATTAGTTGTGGGTTCGAGATGGATCTTCAAGGTAAAGCATGCAGCATACAGAAGCATAGAAAAGTACAAGGCCAGATTTGTGGCCAAGGAGTACTCTCAAGTTGAGGGGATTTACTATGAGGAGAACTTTTCTCCTGTAGCAAGATACTCATCCATTAGATCAATTCTTTCTATGGCTGCACAAATGGGATGGAAGATCCACCAGATGGCTGTAAAAATAACATTCCTCAATGGATTTATTGAGGAGGAGTTGTATATCGAGAAACCAAAAGGCTTTGATACTTTTTTATCGAGAGTCTCATGTGTGCAAACTCAAGTGAGTGTTATGTGGTCTCAAGTAAGCACCCTATGCTTGGTACACCAAGATCTATAGTTATCTCACTGGTTTGGGCTTCACCAGAATGAAGTGGATGAAAACCTTTATCATATCTTGGTAGAAGGTAAGTTATTTATTATTGTCTTATATGTTGATGATGTTATTTTAACTGGAGATGAGTAGTTGATTAGATCTTGCAAGGAGAACCTTGCAAGAGAGTTTGAAATGAAGGACATGGGTCTCGTGCACTACTTCCTTGAATTGGTAGTACGACAAGGTGATGGGGAGATATTTATCTCTTAAGGAAAGTATGTCAATGAGATACTTTAGAGGTTCTGCATGGATAGTTGCAAACCCATGGAGACACTTCTAACAACCAACTGGAGGAAAGAGGATGCCACTTCAGGTGAAGAAGTGGATGCTACTTTTTATCAATATTTGGTGGGTTCACTAATGTATCTTATGAACACCCGACCAAATATGTGTTATGAAGTTAACCAGCTGAGCCAAGCTATGGTTAGGCCAACCAAATAGGCACTACCTCATAGGTACTACCTAGTTTGGACTATCGTACAAATGGACAGAGGGAGTGAAGCTATGTGGCTTCATAGATGCAAATTTGGTGGGGAGTCCATCAGACCGAAAGAGTATAATAGGTGGATTTTTCGGTGTTGGGTCTACAACTGTTTCTTGGTATAGCGGGAAGCAAAGAGCTGTGGCACTCAGCTTGGAAGAAGCATAATACATGGTTGCTAGTCAAGGATCATGTGAGGCAATCTGGATGAGAAAGATACTTGTTGGATTGTTTGATCAGATTATGGATCCAATTGTGATCTACTGTGGTAATCAAATTTGCTTCAAGCTCTTTGAAAATATTGTTTTTCACGATTGATCCAAGCATATAGAAATCTAGTATCACTATTTTCGAGATCATGTGCATAGACATATAATGTTGTTGTAGTACATTTGGATAGCAGAATAAGATGCTGACATTTTGACAAAGGCCTTGTCAAAAGTGAATTTTGAGTTCCACAGGTGTAGGAGAGGGGTGATTGATAATCTATTTCTTGTTGAGAGGGAGTGTTGAAAAGTGCAGCAAGAAATTCTCAATTTAATTTTTCCTTGATTAAACTGAGAAAAATTGAATTTCCACATCATCAGACAAGTTGGATGATGCTAATTTATGTGACATGGCTTGTTTCAACAAGTTTACTCGGTAAATTATAGTTGGAGGAGTTAGAGTTTAGTTAAGCATGTGCGATTTCTAATTTTTAGCGATCAAGTTCTGTTATCTAAGGTTGTTTCCAGTTATACTAGTTCCAACTTTTGGAGGAACTAGTGGAGGGTCAAGTTGTGCAGTGGGACTTTAGTCAAACTTAGTGATCATCCAATTAATTGATCAATCAACCCAAAATAGCTAGTGCATGTAGAAAATTTGAGTTCCCCAGGCTTAGTGGAGTTTCCAAGGTAGTGTAACATCATTTATAGGCTAGTCTTGAGTGTACATGTGTTTCTTGCAGTCAAATGATCAGCATAAGGAATTGCACAATTCAATTTGAGGAATTTCCTAAATAATAGGGGCCTAATTCCTCAAGGAAAAATGCAACTAAATAAGAGCTCAAGTAGAGAAGAAATTTGACTATGTCTAGGTAAGATGCCTTCAGTGAGAAAAGAGATAGTTTATGCACTTACAGGGTGTGCTCAGTTAAGCAAAGAAATTGTAATACATCTCTATTCATTTGATTAATGCAAGCAAGCATTGGGGTTTTTATCAGTTTTATTTCCCCGAGGTAAATACTTGTTGCATGTGTGTTATTTCTTCTTCCATGTATGGTATTTTTTATCTAAATTGTGAATTATTGTCCACAAAGCAATAAACTAGGTTTGTGGCTTCTGATTTTTATTAAAACTTAATGATCAGTTGCAAATATACAACTTAATTTCTACATCTTATAGGGAGGAACTCACTTGGATAAACAATGCTCTCTAGTAGGATGGTATAATCTCTATAAACTAAAGACAAAGGGAGGACTTAGACGATAAGACCCTTAGATCATTGCAACAGTATATGGGGTTAAAATCTGGTGGCACTAGCTACAAGGAGGCCCAGACCTATGGAAAAGCATATGGAACTACAAATACACCCCCCAAAACTCTAATGAAACTCCTCATTCAAATGCATATCATGTCCCTAAGTTCATCCATATGGACCTTGGTGTTGGCATGCAGAGGTAATACCCAAGTTTAAAATTAATTAACCAACGAAACCCCTCAAACACTAGCCCTTTCGAAAACACCTGTGAGCAGGTGAAGTCTCACCCAAGGCATCTATGAGGGAGTAAAGGAACCTGAACAATTCTATAATGATCAAGGAGACATAGAACCTACCTTAACATTATTATATTCAACATGTCGTCATTACTTGCTATTCATAAAAATAAGTTGACGTATACCCATATTATGTGTCATAAGCCCATTATTCACAAATATTCAACAAAGTCATAATATAGAAACATGTAATTCACATAATGCATAAACATAGAAATTAAACTAAAAATAGCTCATTTTATTATCACTGTAAAATATTCATTACAACCATTTCTATTGTGGCTCTCTAGCATAATAGATCAACATTACAATGCTAAATCATATCTAAAACCCATCCATTGAAGTTATACTTTCTTTTACAGACTTAGGTTATTTATAGTTTTACATTTAAGTGGACGTTGATCTAGAAACCCCATTTTACTATGGGCGACTAACATTACCATGTGTTACACAAAATTTTTTCATTGTCCCTATACTCCCTATCTACAATCCTGGAGGACCTCTATAGTGTACCTGACATGCTTTCCCATCATGAAGAAACTCCCAGTATGTCCCTCTTCATGAGCAAAATAATTCCCCTTTGCATCATTTCCCAAGAATATTCCTTCTATCCTAGTTTACAAGACCAGCGCTACTGATCAATTTTCTCCTCACACCGATTTGTAGAGATTAAAACTAGCCCTCACACTGTACAGAGTGACTGAGCCCTTTTCCAGTTACACCAATCCTCTTTTGGAAGGTTTTTTAAATAAGGAGCCAAAGCTTCCATGTCTAGAAGCTTTGTAACGGAAATGTTATCACAAAACCTTGGCCTGATAGGCTACTGATCAGGAAGGCCTTGTGTAACTCTTTCAAACCAACTTTTGGCTGAGGCTTAGCCTCCTCACCTGAGAGGGCTCTCTCAAAGAATTAATGATATTGATAGTGGATTAGATGGCTAACTCTATGAAACAAGTGAAGAAATATGAATGGTTGAACATGATCAGTAAACATCCATTGGGCTTATGGAGTCAAGAAATGCTTCAGTATGACAATAACATTAACTTTGCATGGAAGTCAGGGCATCTGGAGTTCATATCAGTAACACATCAAAAATATGTAGGAAGACACAGTCTACAATTACATGAAGGAAGTTAGAGCATAGCCAATGAGTTCTAAGTACTCATGCATTCATACTACTGCAAGAAATAATATGAAGACAACCATAGGAAAAATTAAACATTGAACTCCTTCTGAATCCTGAGAACAAAGCCAAATCACTGCATTACATTAAAACACAGTCTTCTACAAAAGCACAATATGAGTGTTCTTTGAAAAATTTCCAACCCTTTGTACATTATATCTTCTCCTATATATAGATCTCTTTACATGACTTAGATTCCTCATCTAGGATGAGGAAAATTCGAATTCCACCTGACCTGACAACTATTGACACTTAAAACTAACTATTAAATGCAAATGACAGCTAACTAGCAGTCCTAGAGACCTAAAACAATTAGGAGTGTAACTCCTCATTATGATCAAAGAAACCTTATCTATGAATTAAACACTCATTTTGACACCTATAACTCCATGAATTCGAATTTGATAGTGCTCATAACCCTCCAGCTGGCCCTTGATGACTCATCCTTTTAATGTTCCTAGAAACTAGGAGACTGTTCCTTGTTCTATTTTGGCTGAAAAATAGGTCTTGCGACAGAGCTCATATCTTCTCATAAAATATTTATTCAAAAAAAATGAAGGAGGATTTTGTGAAATTATCCATGCTGAACAAAAACCTCTCTTGGTTTTTTTAAACATATTTCCTACCGCCCAGAATGAGTCTTTGAAAAATAGGTGTAAAAATATGCTTGTGAAAAACTGCACCTACAACAGTTTCGTAGCGCAAGTTTGGTCATTCATTTCTCTCAAATAATAATGGATTTGAAGAAATTGGAAGAATTTTTGTACTTCAGTATCTTAAGAATGAAAACCTCTTTCACTTTTTAGAGATGAGTTTTTAACTGCTCAGAAAATCTTTTAGAAATTGACTGGTAAAAACAAGGAGAGAAAGTTCCTCCTTTTTTGCTTTTGGTCCCCAAAAGGATCTTCGAAATCAATTATCCCTGTTGTTCTTCATAAAATTGCATTGGATTATCTTGTTTTACATAAACTGCAGACTTGGCCCATGTATATGTGAAAACAAAACCTCTTTAATGCTACCTGAAGCATCATGAACAAAACTAGCTATGAATAATGATCATTTGAACACATAGCTTTAGAGTTCATATATGTCCTTTCTCTACTTGTTTTGCCCTTGCTGGATGCTCACACTTTGTTAATGATCCTCTTCATAAACTTCCTTTCAAAAATATTTTCCCTTTGTCACTCACAATTGATCAACTGAATTATAACATGCAGTTACAGCAGTTTCATAGCGCGCTACGAAACTACTGTGCATTAGGCATCATCTTCAGCAGTTTCGTAGCGCGCTACTAAATTGCTGTGTAATTTCAAAAACACAGTTTTAATGCCAAAATTTGACTGTCTTGAGCTTCTTTATCTTGTAATGGCTCTTCCATACGACATGAGGCTATTCAAAACTAAATAACTTGACACCATTCTTCAAGGTAAACTTCAAAAGGTAGTATATCAAAATTTAGGATTACCTTACTTGCCATGTGATTTTCCTTAGTTAAGAATGTCCTTCATGTTGGCTTAGTTGTATCTTCAGATCTTCAATTTTCCTTTTCAATTGCATGTTTCCTTTCCCTTTCCTTGAATTGGGAAATCTCAAGGTTGGTAAACATCAATTTCCTTTTTGACTTCCTCAAAGCTACATTCTTCTTCTTGAGTGCTAACTACCTTGCTTGAGTTGAAATGGAAAACTCTGATGTATGCTGACCCTGAGCTTGCCAAGTGCTTCTTATGCATGAAAGGAATACGAAAGTGACCAAGACCAATTCTTCCTTACCTTGCCCCTTTTATTTGAAATTTGTTTAGTGATAACATGAAGTCTGGTAGATGGTTGGGTTGGATGGAGCCAAGGAATTCAGTTTGGGCTCCTTTCCACTATTAGGATGGAACACGCTCAAGAGATAAGACCTTCTCCCATGATGAGCGGAACAATCTCCCATCCATCCAAGCTATATAAACCTCTATTTTTCCCAAGCAAAAGCTAGTTGGAGATTTGGAGTTAGTTTGAATAATCAGCAAGTCATCTATAGATTGTAGCTTTCTAGTGCATGTTTGAGGGAGAATAGTGTGTTTTTGGTTTGTTTTGAAGCTAGAGGGAAAGAAGCCTTAAAAATTCCATTGTTGGGGTTATCCATGAAGTTCTAGTAAAAGTGTGGGAGCCCGGATACGTCGGAGGAGACCAACAACGTCAAGACACCATTGTAATCTCTTTCTGATTTATATAAATGCAACTATTGATTTATTTCCTACATGAAGTGTCATTTTACATCTTTATGGCTTAATGTTCCTTGACCTATTAAGTAGGATGAATACAATATTGTATGCTATCACATTTGTTGTTGTTGTTGTTGTTTTCTTGTTTTAGGTATTCAAAGGAAGGAAACGAAAGATAGCTAGAGTGAGGAAGAAGGATCGTCACCAAGTGGAAAAACATTCTAAGAGGTAGGCCCTTTTAATTGATTCTAGCTTAAGGAGATTTTCCATAGATTGCTTATTTGTGGCTAGATCCACTCTCTCAGGCTAGAGGAATTGTTTATGTCCGTACTAAGAATTTACCTGCACCACAAATTGGCAACCATACTGGGGAGCCAATCCTTCTATTTGATTGATTTTCTTTTTATGGTTTTGAGTGAACTTTTCTAGTATCATCATTTCCCTTTAGTGTTCTTTCCTTTTCCTAGTTTATTGCTTTTAGCCTGAAATTTACAGTGGCAATTTTGGTCTTAGCCTTTGAAAATTCTTATTTTTTTCCTTGAATCCTCGGTCAATGCTTTTATTTTCCTAATAGACACATCGATCAACATGAGTTTCTCAAAAAAAGTCGCACCGACCCCCTTTTGGCACGTGTTGTCAGTTAGGAAGTCGCATCGATTCTTATAGGTGAAGATCAAGGTTTACCCTAGATCATAGCCAGTGTGTCTTGCCCTTGTGATTTCCGTCTCTCAGCTTGTTTTGACTGTGTTCTCCTTGACAAGAAATCTCTTTTAGCTTGGTTTGTATGCTTGGTTGATCTGCATCTTCTTCACTTGGTTTCTTGAGTTCTTGGATGGTGTATAACCCTAGGGCATCTAGATCATCACCCATTCACTTGTTTGCATGCTCAGAAAGTCAAGTCTATAGTCAAATTTGCTCCTTGCATTTCATTTTATTAGTCCTTTTATTGCTTTTATTTCCATTTAAGAGGTTTGAAAAGTTCAGTTTGGTGTTTGAGCATATCTTTTTGGGCATAGATCAGATTGCCCATCTTGTTTTTGGTTCAATCTTTGCTTCATTAGTTTGAAAGGGATTCTCTTTCATGCTTTGTGTTTGATTGTATTGGAAATATTTCATTGAAGTGTTTGTGAAAGATTCATTCCATCATTTCATTGAAAAATACATATTTCTAGTTTTCTGAATCAACATGTTACGTTAGTTAGCATCGTTGAAGGCTAGAGTTGCGTTGTCACTTGCATTGGAAAAGAAATGAATTCTCTTTACTAGTGAAAGGGCTACCTGAAGTGCATTTGATAGGAAAGTTAGGAATTGGAAAGATTTTCTTCATCATTTTGTTTTCAAAAGAGAAATAGTGAAAAAGTCATTTTGCTTTCAATTGTTTGTTTTGTTGCATTTGAGTGTGTTTTCTACTCTCATTAGTGTATAAAATTCATTGAATTGAAAGGGTCTTGTCTCATTTAGCTGCATATAGGTGTTTTTCGAGTCACATCGATAAGGCCTGAAAACCGAGACATAATTTCAAGATAAACTGTAAAATGTACTCAATTAACTTAAGGTGAATTTGAAATCTAACGATCACATCTTAGAAGGTCTAGGCTAGAGACATGTTCCGGCGTCTTAAAACCTAGTAGCTTATTGTGGCCTCAGAATTTTGTTGTCGAAACATGGGGGATAACCACCCGGTTCAGACCTTAAGACAACTCATTTTCCGTTGAAAGTGGTGGCTCCGACTGGGGATAATGGGACCAATTTTCCAGTGTGGGTTTTAAGATGAGAGTGGGTGGTTTATGAGTTCTTTACAATACAATAATGATAATCTAAGTGACCTATTCTATAATGAAATTTCTCTAACTAACTTATTCTAATATAAACTTGGGTGTTCTTGTGTGATATGTGATCTACAGTGATATCTATTTAGCATGCGATAATAAAGATTGAACACAACTAAACAGAGATGATAGTGTAAAAGATAGTTCCTTGGACTAAATAGTTAGTCAAAGGAATTTATAAAATATAACGCATATATGATGAGTTATATATGAAAATCACAACCTCAACTAGGCATCATACAAAAGTGCAATTAACACTTAACATAAATAATAAATTTCACATATCATCCATGAAAGTAAGGTTTTGCCACTAATTATGTAAACAGAATCAGTCATACACGATAATAGTACCATATGTGTGAAGTCCTGCTCATTTGAAAAATGACATTGATCCAAAATGGATCTTGGATAAACCTCTAAGTCTAAAAGACTTCATATAAGAGGTAAAAGGTGCTAAATGGCACAAATCCTTTGTAAGCCCGAGTCGGATAAAGAAAAGGGTCAAAGGCGGAGTTTTATGTAAATTTTGCATCGGAAATGTTCAAAGGGAGGACTTAACCAAAGGCCTTAAGGACCTCCGATTGCGATCTCTGACATATCGCATCGGAGGTAGGTTGCCATGCGATATCGGAACCCGGGCAAGCTGATAGAGCAATTGCGATCGACGGATTGACGGATCGGCGATCGACACAGTCAAAGGGAAGATCCCCGAGGTCATTGCAATAGCGATATGCGATGCGACGATATCGACGATCAGGGATCAGTGATTGACAATTAGTGGATCACAACAATATAAAGGGCCATCACACATGCAATAGAGCGACTTGCGATAGCACTGATGAAGCGATTGCGATATGCTGATAAAGCGATTGATTATAGTTGAACGCATCACAAAAAAGGCATGAGGGATGGACTATGACTCTTAGGTAGCACGATTGCTATTAGCAATCAAGGCATGGACCCGATAAAGATTAAAAATGTGATTGAATAATATTTGAAATCCGGATTTATGGGATTTATTTGTATTTCCATATATTTGTCAAATTTTTAGGTTTTAAGCATTCCGCTTGTGCGATTGCGATTTGCAATCACAGGATGGACCCGAGAGGGATATAGATGTGATTGAAGGCCACTTGAAGTCCAGGCTTAAGGCCCATGATGGGTTTTTCTGTGTATCCATTTGTATTTCTATTCCAAACGAAGAATGCGTTATTTTGTAGATTTTGTTCTGGAAAGAGGTCACTAGTTCATTTCCATTTGGAAACAACCATCATACCTATGCCACACTATGAGCAGGCATTTTGGTAATATGGATGCATTATGAAGAACGTAGCACTGAAGAGCCAGGAAGGAATGATTCCTCGTGATTGAAGGGATAGAGGAAGGCAAAGTGATTGGGTGGCCATGCTGTTATAGACATTTTTGGGCACTTCAACCCCAATCATAAATGTCCATAAACTGAGGGCTCATAAGTCCCTAAAAGTGTTGCTTCACTGCCTAAAGGAACAAGGTCAGCTAATTGCATCATCTCCCAAAAGTTCTCCACTGAAAACTACTCATAAATGGTCAAAATTGGACCATACTAAAAACCCAGTGCAGAGGGTGCGATGCATATCACCTTCCTAGTGTACAAGGTGCGATTCATATTGAATGGCTCCTCTGTAAGGTGCGATGGTCGGAATGGACAAATGGCAAGGACAAACTGTGAGGTGGAAGATCATGGAATCTTCCAGAAGCTTCCCCTCTGACACTTGCCTCTCTGTTTTCAACCAGGCATGAGTAAGAGATCACCATTCTCCAAGTGGAAGCAGGAACTATCAGAGAGAGGACACTAATCAAGACCCCAGAAGATGACTCACCTCCCCTCAATCATCTATATATGGATCCTTCATCATAGAGATCCAGAGGCTGGACTTTTGTATCTTATAGAGAAGTGTTGTTGGTTTTCTGGTGTACATTCATAGTATTGGGTGATCTAAGCTTTACTTGAGGTGAAGAAGGGCTTTCTAGCTGGAGGATGATGCTGGGTCAGAATATATGGTTGTAATCCTCTTGCTACTTTTCATCTTAATAAAGCTATTGAAGTTTTCCTCCATATTCTTGTATGTTTACTTATATATGAATTCGTATGGTTAACACACATTTGGTCCTATGTTATTTATGAATATAGATATTTGTCTTCGATAGTAGTATGTTGCTATGATTCCACAGGTGCTCCTTAAAGCTGGGCAGACGAAGAAGAAGTGGCAAAGCTCTATCAGGAAGGAGGGGAAATTAAGCACAAGACTAAGGTTGGTCTCCTTTGTTCCACTCCTATCTATTTTCATAAAGGAAAGTGAAAGTAGACTTTACTTGTTTGTTTCTAAGATAGCTACCA
>APFE030735972.1:0-18778 GCA_000404065.3 Pinus taeda | reverse complement strand
GTCAAGCCTCATACCTCTGCTCTTCATGTCAAACTTCAAAAAGAGAGAAAGTCACTTAAAAACATGTTTATCTCTGGGTACGCAGGTTCTCTCTACCTTGCCTGCGTGTACGTACTCCAAACACCCTGTACCTGCGTACTTGTGGTCACTTCTAGAGCCTTCTAGAAGATTGTTTGACGTGTATTGAGCGCCTCCAGATGGTTCATGCATCCCTATGATAGAGGAACTTATCCCATCAAGAGAGGAGCTACCCCATCCAAAAGAGGGAGTATCCCATTGATGTTGAAACTGAATAACTTCCTCTAGAATACTATAAATACAGGCCTTGGGCCAAAGGAGGGGAGGTTGAAAGCTGAACATTCTATAGGGTAAATGCTGCTGGAATTAGGACTTCCATTGTTGACTTGTGAGGAGAGATCACTATCCTTCCTTGTTGCCATAGTGGGAGTGGGTGAGCTTGTCAAAGTAGAGGAAATCTCTTGTTGGACCCTGGGAGGAGCTTGCACAACACCAAGGCTCAGGTTGTAATGGTTCCTTTTTTGTTTCCTTAATACAAATAAGTCCATTCTTCTCAATGATTTGTTGTTAATGAATTATTTCATGTACTCCTTGGTCTATGTGATGAATATGCTTTGTTTTATGAAATATTTAGGTGTTATGTAATCATTTGCTTTGTTAGTGTATGCAGGTCTTAAGTGAAGGAGGAGCTCATCTGGATCAGCAAGGCTGGACTGCTACAACAAGCGTTGGACCTAAGGTAAGATCGGAAAACACTTGGTTTCTCATAGAATAATGTATGTTTAGAGAAGGATTGCTCTTGTTTGGTTTGTTTGTCACTAGAGAGTCTTAGACTCCTAGGGAGGTTAGGTTTGTCCGCAAAAATAACTCTTTCCGCATGACATGGAGGAATGCTGCAAGGAGACAGATGCTGGATTATGAGGGGGTACCTTTCAGATGTAGGCACTGCCACAAGGTGGGGCACCTATTCAAAGACTTCCCTCTAAACAAGTGGTATAGCAAGAAGTCAGTGAGACATTATTCTCAGGAATCACAGGAACAAGAGGCTCTATTGCATGAATACCCTGCCAGAGAGGAACAGCCTCGTGCCTCTAATGATTTTCATAGGATTGCTAATCCTCGCTGTGGAGGAACAACCACATTTTCGGGCCCTCGTTTCTTGTCTTCGGAACGAGCTTAGAGCACTCTGAGGAAGCGTGGTTGGCCACCCCATCGCCCCCAACCTCCTATACCTGCTTTAGCTGTGGCAGCCTCGGGTGACTCCAATACATCGGGTATGAATTCCATCCACTTACCCCCCACTCAATCTTTTCTGATATTCATAATTCAAAATATGAGTAGTTATTATGTTTTGGAACTTTTTTCTCAATTGAGACCCTTGTACAAAGTGTATGTGATATTACGCCCCTGCTCACCTCCTTCCCCCCCACTCCCCCCACTCCCTTTTGCACCCCTCCTCCGCAGACCCTGGCCTCCTTGACAACGGCCTTGGTACCTAGATATAATACTCGGTCTCGATCAAGGAATTATGTCCAGGACCATGTGGGACTTGATATTCTCCATCCGCCCCTCTCCTCTTCTAAGGCTACTTGAGGCCATCCCTCTGAACTCAAAAACGCCCAAGCGCAAGATGATGTTGACATTGCTTTGGGCAAGCAATCTACCATCCCTGGGATTATTAGATCAAGAACAACCCCATCTGAACCCCTTCCATGAAGATTCTATATTGGGTCATGCGAATGATATTGCTCATACACTTGAGCACTCTCTGCCAGGGTGGAGATTTTCGGGATTGGATGCCCATGGCCATTCTTGAGGACTTGCATTGGGCATAAACTCATGATCTATCAAGGAAATTAACTATTGGGGTGATAGGGTTATATTGGGGCTCATGTTCACTCAGCTGAGCTGGGGATGCCGTTCAGGATTATCAATATACATGGGCCTTTCCAGAACTGCCCTGATTTCTCGGACCGCCTTCTGGGTCTGGAACTATTATTGGTTGTTAATATGATAGTCGGTGGGGACCTCAATTTTTCATTAGGACATGCTGAATCTTGCAGACATCGTGCACAAAGGGATTCCCTCTCGGACTACTTCTCATCCATGTTGTAATAACACCATCTAATCAACATTCCAATTGCAAAAATACAAGCCACTTGGAGGAAAAATAAGGTTGGAGATAATGGACTTGCAAGGAGACTCGACAGATTTCTTGTCAAGGAGTAGGTCATGGATGTGGGACTCAATATAAGACAATGGGTTGGCATGGGTGGGCTCTGAGATCACCTACCTATTTATATGGAAATGGAAAGTGGAAGAGACAAACCAAAGGGACCTTTCAAATTCAATTCAACCTGGCGTAAGGATATATCATACATCAGCATGGTCACTGACTTCTAGAAAACAAACCCACCAGGGGTTAGAGGTTCAGCCATGGCTGGGTTTATCCACAATCTAGCAGAGCTGAAAAAGATGTCCAAAATCTCGGCCCATGAAGAAAGCATTCACGATGATCAAGCATTGAGACAGATTGAGATTGAACTGAAGGTTTTTGAAAATGAGTTGGGGGGTCTATATAGATTAGAGGAGTAGAAGAAAAACATCACATCCCTCTACTCAACCCATGGTAATATCCTCAAAGAAAGGGAATAAAAATGGAGATTGAGGAGTAGGGCCATCTAGATATAAGAGGGGGAGGATAATACGAAATCTTTATCAAAAGTTTGCTAATGGGAGGAAAGCTATAAACACCATTTTGCAAATGCAGGATGATAAGGGAATATCAACAAACACTTTCCCTCAGCTCGCCTCACTTGCAAACTCACACTTTAAAAACGCCTACAGTGACCCCAGGGAGACTAATTTAGCAGAAATTATCAGAGTTGCTCATCTTTTCCCTAGATATGTGGAGCAAGACGATGATGAGGATTTGGTGCAAGAGGTCATTTTGGGGGAGCTGGAGGCCACTTTGAAATGGTTTAGCAAAGACAAAAGCCGAGGACCTCACGGTTGTTCCATTGAATTTTATTTGGCTTTTTTTGAGTTGATTGGTCGAGATTTTCTTAGTGTTGTGGAGAAGTCAAAGTTTTCGGGATGCTTGGAAGTGGCCATTACCTCCACTTTCATTTCCCTAATTCTGAAGAGAGATATTCCATCCACTTTTGATGAATTCCATCCCATTTCGCTATGTAACTATTTGTACAAGATAATAGCTAAAATTATAGGAAACAGATTGAAGCTAATCTTACCAAAGCACATCCTGCGTGAACAATTTGCATTCTTGAAAGACACGCAAATCCATGAGGTGACTGGGACTACACAGGAAGTATTACACTCTCTCTAGTGTAAAAAAGGAAAAGGTATGATAATGAAGGTGTATTTATCTAAAGCTTTTGACACGGTGAATTGGTTATACCTGAGAATGCTTCTAACCCACCTTGGTTTCCCTTTCTCCTTCATTAAGTGGATTATGGGATGCATCACTAACATTCATTTCAATGTTCTGGTCAATGGGAGTGCAACCCCATTCTTCACCTTGGCTCGAGGTTTGCATCACGAGTGTCCTCTCTCACCTCTCCTTTTTCTCCTCACCATGGAAGGGCTCAGTCGGATAATTACAGAGGAACATAGGAGAGGAAGACTCATTAGTATTAAGATAACGGATGACTGATGGAGTGATCTTTCTATGACCCTCATTGGTGTCATTTTTGCAACGAGGATGGTGAATCTATTTAATGATTGGATCTACTGAAATTTTGTAAACTATTTTTATTTTTATTTTAAAACTAATTAGATTTTTCCAGCCCTTGACATAAGTCACGTAAAACAGGGACTTAATGCCGGTTATATGAGTCATGCTAACATAGTTCATTGGCATTTTATTACCAATTTCAGGTGATTCGAGAACGGAAAAAAGACGTCAAAATAATTAACAGGCAATTGGATTATTGTGTGGCAGGAAAAGAAAGTCAAAAGAATTAACAAACAATTGGATTATTGTGTGCTCATGTTGTTGCGGTTACACAAGCTGGTCTTGTGAAATCAGAATAGCTTTAATCTACGAAATGTGAATAGACTAACCGCCACTTACAATAGATTTCAGCTAATTGCAGATTAGGTTTAAATTTTAAAGATTTCAGTTAGGGTATAACTTGTTGCGCAGAAACATGTAAAGTGTGAAGTGAAATTTAAAGTTCAAAATTTTGTGAAGAAAATGATATGTTTTTTTTCCTTTTAACTGTACCATAATCCGTTGAAATAATTCACAGAAGACTTCCCAGCAACCATCCCACACATTCAACTGAAAATAAAATGTTAAATCCTTTGCCCACGCATTCAAGTTAGAATAAAATGTTAAATCAAAATGTCAACAAACTTGCATCACGGTAGTCACATAAAAATGCAATTGGATCTCCAATTTTTTATTAAACAAACATATTCAGCGACCAGTTCAAATCAAACTGTAATCCAGTGATCACAGGAGAAATATTGTTCTGCAAGCTCTCTCTTCCCACCAGTGAAGATGATGGGGAGGAGACACAAAGCTTGGGAGATGACAAGTTCAGATCAGACAGATTTCCATGAGCCGCAGGAGAAATATTGTCATGGCACAAAAATGCAATTGGATCTCCAATTTTTTATTAAACAAACATATTCAGCGACCAGTTCAAATCAAACTGTAATCCAGTAATCACAGGAGAAATATTGTTCTGCAAGCTCTCTCTTCCCACCAGTGAAGATGACGGGGAGGAGACAGAAAGCTTGGGAGATGACAAGTTCAGATCAGACAGATTTCCATGAGCCGCAGGAGAAATATTGTCGTGTGCCACGTTCTCCTTGCTTCGGATCAGGGAAGAGAGGGTTCTTGATCGCTTCGCTATTGGTTCGTTGTTAGTGTCAGCATGTGACTCTGACGGGCTTAATGGAGTCGATATTAGTGGCACTGCGCACTTCTGGCCTGACTCAGCCAGGGAAGAAACCCCAATTGGATTATCATATTCATTATTTTCTCCCACAGAACCAACGCCCCAATTTAATTCGTCGAGGGGAATTTCATGAGAGAGGGGCATGCCACAAAAATGGCCTGACTCAGCCAGGGAAGAAACCCCAATTAGATTATCATATTCATTATTCTCTTCCATAGAACCAACGACCCAATTTAATTCGTCGAGGAGAATTTCACGAGAGAGGGGCATGCCACAAAAATGGCCTGACTCAGCCAGGGAAGAAACCCCAATTGGATTATCATATTCATTATTCTCTTCCATAGAACCAACGCCCCAATTTAATTCGTCGAGGGGAATTTCACGAGACCAGGACCACGGAATTCTCGAGGCAGAAAGTTGTAGAAGCAGAAACTTCTCGTCACGCAATTCTAGAGGCAGAGAGTTCTCAAACAAATCAAATTCCGGAATTTCGAAGGGAATTTCAGGATGCAAATCATGAGGCTCTTCTCCAGACAAGTTAAACTCGTTCAGGGGCTCAAAGGATGAGATTTGATGGATATTCTCTTCCCCAGTACCTCGGTCCCCAAGCGAATTAAATTCCACGAGGGGAATTTGGTGATATAAATCACGAGACTCGTCCGCACACAAACTAATAAATTTGTGCAGGGGCTTGTCATCAAAATCTAGAGGCTTCTCATCAAAATCTAGAGGCTCGTCTCCAGACAAACAACTACAGTCTTCCAGAGAGGAAACAGCCACAGCCACTTGCTTCTGAGACTCTCCTATTCCCGTCACTTGTTTCTGAAACGAAGAAGAATGACAATATGCATTATCCTCAACCCTCATGATATTTCCTCTCACTCTGACCCAAGGCCATTCCCATCCCTTGCCGACACTCTCCCATTCCGGTCACTTGCTTCTGAAACAAGGAAGCATCAAAATATGCATTATAATCCAAGAAAGCATCCAAAGATGCATTATCATCCAAAATAGTATTAGTGATGCTATCACTCTCATGACCTATTCCCATCCCTTGCTTCTGAAACTCACCCATTCCATTGCTTAAGTCCATTATGAGAAGATCAAGATCCACTGATCCTACTACTCATAAACAATAAGGAGATCTAGACAAACACTTGGTTGAAGAGTGTGGCCTTTTATAGTTTAAGCTTGGCTGAGGGCCACCCTCTATCTAGGGTTTTTACCAAATGGTTTGGCATTTAATAATTTTTTTTTTTTATTTTTTTCCAGCTCACAACGGTAATGCCCAGGGTATCACCATTAATCATAAGAGTCGAGTAATGGCCAGGGTATCACCATTAATCATAAGACTGGGTCTAGATAACCGTTGGATGGAAAAACCTTTAATCTACCATAAAATATGAAACAAAATGTGAACATATCACATTTTGAAAGTGTGAACGTATCATGCCAATAATGGTCAGGGTATAACCATTAATCATAAGACTGGATCCATCAGCACGTGTTTACTAGATAACCATCTGATGGCAAAAAATGTGAACATATCACATTTTGAAAATGGAAACCTATATCATGCACGAAACTAGTCTGTTTTATAGAAATTTTATTATATATAATATAAAAAAATTTAGTACACAAATATTTAAATAAATTATTATAAATGACTTACTAATTATTAAATTGAGATTTATCTATACAAATTTACTAAAGAGCAAGTTCCAATGTACAAGCACCTATGAAATAGTCACTTAAAAATAAAAAATTAATAAAATAATGTTATCTAAGAAATTTGTTAATATGACATTTTTATTATTTTACTTTTATCAAAAATAACCAATTAAATGTCACATTTATCAAAATAACCCCATGCATATTTTATATTTAAATTAATTTAATAGCACATGATTTAATAAAATTAAAATTAAAATTAAAAAAGGTAAATTTAAAATTTAAATTAGTTAAATTCCATTTCATTTCATTATATATATATATATAATATATTATATATATATATAATATATATATTTCAATATTTTTTTAAATTTAATTTTAAGAAAAATATTAAAGAAAATAAACTACCAAATAAATACATTTTTATCAAAATATATATCCATATACATTTTATATTTAAATTAATATATTTACACGAGATTTGATAAAATTTAAATTTAAAATAAACACTATAACACATTTTCATTGGCTTACACATTATAACATGGAAAATCAATATTAACTTTTTAAAACCAAATTTCCTCTCATTGGCAAAGCCTTTGAAATTATACTAATTAATCAAAAGAAAAATATACTTTTAAAGAAGTAATATATCTCACAAGCAAGTGCAAAAACAAATATATTATCAAAAAATAGTCCTCAAAAAATCATAGTATGCATAGAATGATTTCATCCTTTGGGATGGTCCTTAGAGCTTCTCAATATTATCTTGAAAATAAGTTCCTACATTATACAATCCATGAAATCCCCTGCTTTTAGAGGCCTTCAACACTTTATATTTACATCTTGCAACTTATTCTTTCAACTTCTTCTTTACGTCAATAATGGTTACAACTATTGAGTTTCATTACCTAAACCTTCTTTACTTTAGGAAATTAATTATTATATCTTTGACTAGAACATAACCTTCTTATTACAAAAGTATAGGGTCATTTACTTTATATATCAAATAAATATGCCACCCAAACTTGGTAGTGAGATGAGACAATTTTGATCCTACTAGGAAGGAACACATTCCATGGTTTCATGATGATCTCATCCCCACCTCAACTCATTGCTCATACCTAGAAAATGTGACCTGAATTTATGAAGGGAATGAAATTATGTGTAGATTTATAACCAAAACTTAGAGATACATTGAAACTTTAAATCTATTAATAAATGGAAAATGTTTAGGCTACTTACATGGAGAATGAAAAAAACTACCTAAAATGGTGGTAGATTATCCCTCACAAGAAATCTGAAATCTACACCATTCTTTGAATTATATTATAATGATGCCCAAAGCCCTTTTAACATTAAAAAAATCAACGAGAAACCATAAAAATAAAAAAACATAACTCTAGGAGATCAATCACAAAATGCTTGTGGTCTTCCATGGCGACACCAAATTTATGAGGTTGTAACTTTGGCATAGGATTATTGTTTGAAACAAATAATAGTCCATTGAAAAAGGTATGTATACAAGAAGTAAAATTTTCAACTACTAAGGGAGTATAAAGTTTTCATAGTCTTCTATCCCCAAAAAACTGTTGTTTAAGGCCTTAAAGTGACTCCATAAATTCACAACCTAAAAACTATAGAAAAAAATGTAAAAGCATGAAAATATGTTGTGAGTCAATGGAATAGGTTAGTGGAAATGGATATCCACTTTGATTATCTATACCCCTTAGGAAGAAATGTTATCCATTGTTATGAGGTCTTTCACGATATAGGAAAACTTCTACTAAACTTTGCTCCTAGTTAGCCACATGCCTTGGTGCAGGATCTAGTATTGCTTAACAAGCTAATATAGTTCGATCCTCTATTGGACAGTAACCCTAATATATGTGTCCACATTTTAATGAATAGTGGAATGTTCAATGAAACTTGGGTTAATATTTTTCAATATGAGTTGAGCCAATGGTTGAAATGCCAAGCCCACATGAGACAGGATGTAGCCAACTCAGTTATTGAGCTATGTTGTAGTTGCGTTGAACATGGGGGCAGTATCATCTCATGTTTTTGGATGCGTTGAGTTGTACATGCAAAAATGTGTATGATCATCATGATGACGACCTCTATCTAGCCATAAATGTTGGGGTGAAAGTTAAATGATTTAGTGAGATTGGTGTCCAACAATGACTAGAGGCTTGACCATATTGCACTTAGGAACCTATTATCCTATTTTTATATGATGTTTTGTGAGATCCCAAAATGTAAGAACGACCATTCAAATAATATGTTGGCAGTTGTGAGATACTCTTGTTGTAGGTAAATGTAATGTCTATCTTAGAAAATATATCAATAAGCAAAAAAAACACAATCAATACCATGCTTGGCTAAAGTAGGTACAAATATATAGTTTAACAATAAGGATTCCTAAATATGATTAAGAGTATATAGAGGATTGTACATTTTTTTTGCCTCTTAATAGTTGGTTTGGTAATGGCAAAAGTGACTAACAACTTGATACATTTTCCAACATCATATCAAAGATTTTTCCAAGAAAACTAGTTATGTAATAATTTCATATTCTTACCCATACTAAAGATTGCTACTAACTCACTGTAAGGTGCCTCTCAAATAATCTTTCCATGTGTGCTTGAAGGAACACAAAGGTGTGTGAGGTAGCAAAACAATGCACTCACTAGGTGAAATTATGGAACTTGCTTTCGTGTCATCAAAATCTAGTATGTGGTAGCAAACTTTGAGTCACCATTGTATGGTTGTAGCGACCTATGATCCAATGTGGATGATATTTACCATCTGTATAATATAATGTTTCCATTCCTAGGATGATGAGATTATGGAACACATGTTGTAATTTCCCTTGCCTCTAGATAAGAAACACTATGTCACCATATCCTAAATTACATTAGTTAGTTTCTGAGTTTTTCCTCTCGAAGCACATTTGGATGTGTTATATTTATAAAACCATATACTTTTGTATGTACCTATTATATTTATGGTTATAAAACCTAGCTTAAATTTATGTATATATCTATAATTTAATAAATTATTTGGTTATTATTATTTCTATATCAATTAGGGTTTCCTATGAAATAATCTAGAATTACGTGTTCAAGAGTCACAATAAATTACATAACCAACATATAATTCATATTATGAAGCATTATGCAATTGTACTAAAATATTTTGTTATCACCTTCATTGAATCTCACACTGAAGCAACGCCATTCCACGATAGCCGAAAACCACGCTTAGCTAAGTAACTAGCCCTACTAGGCCACGAGAGGGCTCTCTTTATAAGGATATCAGCCGAGATGACTCAATCAAGAAATTTATATTAGGCTAGATATAGTAGCACAATGTTTGATTTGATTTTGAAGAGTTTTGCTGATCACGGGGAGCCAGATAGTTAGCGCAAGGAAATTAGGTCAAAATTGCACGGTTTTGATGGGGAAAGCTAGGCACAAGGGTGAACACTCTATGGTTTGATGGGTGAAGTGATTCAAAGATAGTTGAGGAGCTAAAAAGAGAATGTAAGCAAGATGGATTCCTTCTAAAATGAAGAAAACATAAGCTGTGAATATTTTCCGAAAACAGAGCATAAATATTATGGGTTATGCCTATCAACTTGAAAACATCCACTTAAAGAGTATGAAATGATGAAATGGAGTAAACAATACATTTTAAGATATGAAAACATAACAAAAATAAAATGAACATCATACCACATGGATCCCAAAGAAATAGTTGCAAGTTTTCATTAATCTCCTGTTAAAACTGATACAAAATGATGTCTACTCAAAGAAAGAAAAGAAGAGTTTATGTCAGCCCTCATTGCACTATTATTGATGGAGTATCCCACCAACCTAAATGGATCTCTCTTGATGACATCCCAAAAGGAGTGATAGAAGCTCGCTGAGAATGGTCCGGACCTTTATTTTGAGGGAAGGTAAACATAACCTTACACATTTCCTCTTCCCTTAGAGGGGAAGTCAACAAATTATTCCAATCATAATAAATAAGACATTGAATTCCTTCTAAGATGGAACCATTATGAAGAAGTTGGGGACCTTAACCCATTGAGGGGAGTAACATAAGGGAGTAGGCCTCACATCTAGTGGCGTGGATATTTCAAGGTGGATCGGTCGGTGTTTTGATCTACCCCAAGGGAGGATGGCTCACTTAAGGTAGTAATTCAACATGACAATATTATAGACCAAAAGGAAACGGTCTAATGAGGCCATGATTTACTTAGGCCCTACTCTTCTATTAGACAAGGTATAAAGGAATTTTGGGGTTTGGCCTCATATAAGTTCAAGGCTGAGGTAAGATGCTCCATGTATTTATGTTGGACGTGCATGATTATGGAGTCCCCTCTTGTTGTGGTGGCCCATAGTAGTATTGAAGTTCCCCCAATGATGGAGTTATTCCCATACTCAATATTTTCCAAGTCCAACAACGATTTCTAGCATTCTTAGCTTTATGGGAAGTGGGTAGGAATGCACACATTTATCACAGAGAAGTGTTGATGTTTATCAACTTTGTTAAAAGTAGTAGCTGCAACGGCCTCGAGACACCCCTCTTGAGCTTAGTGTTTTGATCTTGCTAGTGTTCCAAAATTAATGTTTAATGGATTTGATGGATTGTTTATGCAACTTGGTCTCGTGTAGCATGGTAACATTGGGAATTTCTTTTTTGATGATGGATTTTACTTTCACGATTCTCTTTACCAAAATGAGTCCTCTACAATTCCAAGATATTATATTCATTAATCACTTTTATGGGTTCCTCAACCCCTTTTTAGTGACCGAGTTATTTCCTTTCTTCGCTCCACATCCCTTTTTTCCTGCATTTTCCACTTGTCATGGGATTGTATGTTATACTCCCAATTCTTCGTCTTTCTTAGTCTTTTCCCATCTCACTTTGTTCTTTGTTTTTATTCATTCCTTCCTCTCATTTCAAGTAGGTTGTTTCATCCTATGCCAGCCTCAGCTACCTTCTACCAACCTTTGTTTCTATGTTGATCCATCTCCTTTGGGAGAGGTCACGAGGCCTTCTAATTCCTCATTGTCTTCCAATAACTCTTCCGAGGACGTGTGAGTTTTCAGACTTGAATTGGGTTCCATATGTCCTCGAGAGGGGAGGATAAGGGGCTCAGAGTGAGGGGTAAAGAACTGAGTAGCTGGTAAGGGAGGCACAATGGTTCCAAAACCAACTAAACTAGCCTTCAAGCTCAATACCTCAATTTTTTTCAGTTTCTAATACCTCGCTATCCCCATGAGACAAGTGACTGAGGGGTTCGAGGCCATCCCCAAACCACCGGAGTTTCCATGGGGTGGGTGCTTTGAGGATTTTAGGCACTTGACCTCAGTCCATTGCTCGAGATCCTCGAGAAGGTTTATCCACTCGGTGGCCCCCTTTATGGCATCCTTTAGCAAAGTGCCCATACTCATGGCACACTTTTCACTTGAAGGGCAACTCATCATAGTCAACCTCTTGTACGTGCCACAAGTTATCCATAGAGAGGTTAACTGCTGCCAAGAGCCCTTTTTTTAGGTCCACCTCCACGCAGATCCTAGCACATGATAAAAAACCATCATTTGGTTCAAAGTAGTCAAGGTATTTCCCAAGAGTGTTCCCTTACCTCCCCCTCCACTAATGAAAAGTCAAACTTGTTACCAATGATTTTCATCACTCATTTTTTCTATAGTCTTCTTTGTAACTTTTGTGGGATTCACTACTTCAACCCAAAATCATGGGTTCGTCACCTCAATCTCTTCATTACTAGTTTTGTATTTACTTTTCTCTAGTCCCATCCTTTATAGAAGTTAAAATTTATGCCTTAAGAAGGTTCAAATTGTGAAACTTGTATTGTACCCCTTTCTAAAATCATGAGACATTTCCTTGGAATCTTCACAAAACTTTTCCCTCATATCAAAATTTTGGGTCAATATTTGTGTTTTCCTCAAAATCATCTCTCAATTTCATCATCATATGAGGGACCTAGATTAGCGTCTTCATTGAATATATCAACGCCTTGGTATCAAGTAATTTGACCCCTTATGCTATGCTCATGCTTATTTTATTTTCTAGTGCCATACTTTATCCTCATGACTAGTTTAACTTGCTTTCCAATATAGGTATACTTCTTTTGATTTTTTTGAAGATGATGTTACGTTATGCCTTTGTGAGGAGGGTAAAATTTTAGCTATGGTGAAATATCCCTAGTGAGAGACTTACCTAAAATATATAATATATACATTTACACTCCTTTGTAGAAAGAATTACAATATTTACCACATTTAAAATATATATATATCTATATCTATATCTATCTATCTATCTATCTATATATATATATATATATATATATATCTATATATTATATATATATATATATATATATATATATATATATATATATTATATATATCGATATCGATATATATATATTTGGAATTTGATTATTAAACATATGTTTTAAATTTAATTAGTAAACTTATAATAAGAAATAAAACGATTTTATATATAAACATGAAAAACACATGAAAACTAGCGACTAGGTTTAGGGCATTGAGCTCGATGAGCGACCCTACAACAAAGAGCTAGAAGCAACCTCGAAGGTGACCCCATTATAGTTTACAGTTTATTTGCAGCATCCTCACAGTTTTCAATCATTGTTTCTGGTTTTATGGCGGTTAGTTTTTGGTCACTCCTAAACAGTTTTGTTTCCCCACTGACATACCTACAGGTAGTTGTCAGCTCGGTTTTTTGATAGTTATGGTGGACAAAGCTGATTATTCCGCAGTCCCTATGGAAAATTTACCGATATGGTCTCACCCTCGGACCACTCTGGATGATTATTTAGCATTTGACCATGAACTATCTACACAGGTCCATGCCCTTCCAATTCTCACTCGGCAGCACATACCCACCATCTCGATTCCTTTAGAAGCTTCAGCTACTCGATAATACACAGGCCCTCAGTTCCTCACGGGTTTGTTATCACACGTCACGCGGTGGTGAGACCTGGGAGCAAAAATTTGGGTTCGAATATTGCAGGGGAAGGGATGGATAGACCCTTGGAGGGGTATCCTTCAGCACAAGATAGCCGGGCGCTGGTTCATTCTTCTCCCCTCGTCTTGGGGAACCCTCCCCGAGGCAACTTCATGGGCATAGGTATTATATCAAGGCATTTCGACAATCTCGGGGCAAAAGGACCTTTGGCAGAGAAGGACCCAACTACACTTGCAGCAGTACAGGGGGATAAGTTGATTATAGCCACGAGCAACAAACAAAAAGGGACTTCCAAAAGGAAAAAATGCCTCCCTCTGTGGAGCAACAAAATCTTCCTCAAGCTTGCTGAGGACACATCCTTTTGTGAAGCTACGAATTCAGCAGAAAAGGTTCTGGTGGGTCATGTCAGGGACAGAAATTACAACATGGAGAGGTTCCAAAAATGGACAATGGAAATCTGGGGACATCATTTGTCGGAACCTCCTCGAGTAGAAAAATTTGTTAGGGGATGGTTTTCCTTGCATTTAAAATGCCTTGCTCACACTAATTGGGCCCTCTCCACAATATGGCACATTGATCAAGCACAAGTCCTCCTCCGAAGCTGGATGCCAATGTTCGATCCAGAACTTGAGATGGTGGGGGCAAGACTGATTTGGGTACGACCTCCGGGCCTTTCCCGTCACTTCTCGACAGTGCAGATCTTCAGAAAGATTGGGGATGCCATGGGCTCATACCTTACTTATGATGAATCTTTTATCTCTACAGGAAGAATGGCTTATGCCAGGATATTAGTGCACATGGACCTCTGAGATGGGCTTCCAGAGTATATTAACATATAGTGGAGGAATGTTGTAAGGAGACAGATGCTGGATTATGAGGGGGTACCTTTCAGACGTAGGCGCTGCTAGAAGGTGGGGCACCTATTCAAAGACTTCCCTCTGAACAAGTGGTATAGCAAGAAGTCAGCGAGACATTCTTCTCAAGAATCACACGAACAGGAGGCTTTATTGCATGAATACCCTACTAGAGAGGAACAACCTCGTGCCTCTAATGATTTTCATTGGATTGCTACTCCTCGCTCTGGAGGAACGACCACATTTTTGGGCCCTAGTTTCTGGTCTTCGGAACTAGCTTAGAGCACTACGAGGAAGCATGGTTGGCCACCACATCGCCCCCAACCTCCTATACCTGGTTTAGCTGCGGCAACCTTAGGTGACTCCAATACATTGGGTATGAATTCCATCGACTTACCCCCACTCAATCTTTTCTGATATTCATAATTCAAAATCTGAGTAGTTATTGTGTTTGGGAACTTTTTTCTCAATTCAGACCCCTGTACAAAGTGTATGTGACATTACTCCCCCACTCACCTCATGGCCCCCCACTCCCCCCACTCCTTTTTGCACCCCTCCTCCATAGCCCCTGGCCTCCTTGGTAACGGCCTTGGTACCTAGATATAATACTTGGTATCGATCAAGGAATTATGTCTAGGACCATGTGGGACTTGATATTCTCCATCTGTCCCCCTCCTCTTCTAAGGCGACTTGAGGCCGTCCCTCTGAACTGAAAAACGCACAAGCGCAAGCTGATGTTGACATTGCTTTGGGCAAGCAATCTACCATCCCTTGGATTCTTAGAGCAAGAACAACCCCATGTGAACCCCTTCCACGAAGATTCTATCCTACAGTTGCAGAGGGCTAGCTAGGCCTGACAAAAAAACTAGCTCTTCATGAGTTACTCTTTGCCGACGCACTTGATATTATATTCCTCTAGGAGACCTTGGGTCATGCTAATGATATTGCTCATAGACTTGAGCACTCTCTGCCAAGGTGGAGATTTTCGGGATTGGATGCCCATGGCCATTCTTGAGGACTTGCATTGGGCATAATCTCACAATCTATCGAGGAAATTAACTGTTGAAGCGATAGGGTTACATTGGGGCTGATGTTCACTCAGTTGAGCTCGGGATGCCCTTCAGGATTATCAATATACATGGGCCTTTCCAGAATTGCCCTAATTTCTCGGACCGCCTTCTCGGTCTAGAACTATTATTGGTTGTTAATATGATAGTCGGTGGGGACCTCAATTTTTGATTAGGACATGCTGAATCTTGGGGACATCGTGCACAAAGGGATTCCCTCTCAGACTACTTCTCATCCATGTTGGAATAACACCATCTAATCAACATTCCAACTGCAAAAATGCAAGCCACTTGGAGGAACAATAGGGTTGGAGATAATGGACTTGCAAGGAGACTGGACAAATTTCTTGTCAAGGAGTAGGTCATGGATGTGGGACTCATTATAAGGCAATGGGTTGGCATGGGTGGGCTCTGAGATCACCTACCTATTTATATGGAAATGGAAAGTGGAAGAGACAAACCAAAGGGACCTTTCAAATTCAATTCAACCTGGCGTAAGGATATACCATACATCAGCATGGTCACTGACTTCTAGAAAACAAACCCACCAGGGGTTAGAGGTTCAGCCATGGCTGGGTTTATCGACAATCTAGCAGAGCTTAAAAAGATGTCCAAAATCTGGGCCCATGAAAAAAGCATTCACGATGATCAAGCATTGAGACAGATTGAGATTGAACTGAAGGTTTTTGAAAATGGGCTAGGGGGTCTATATAGATTAGAGGAGCACAAGAAAAACATCACATCCCTCTACTCAGCCCATGGTAATATCCTCAAAGAAAGGGAATAAAAATGGAGATTGAGGAGTAGGGCCATCTAGATATAAGAGGGGGAGCTTAATACGAAATCTTTATAAAAAGTTTGCTAATGGGAGGAAAGCTATAAACACCATTTTGCAAATGCAGGATGATAAGGGAATATCAGCAAACACTTTCCCTCAGCTCCCCTCACTTGCAAACTCACACTTTAAAAACGCCTATACTAACCCCAGGGAGACTAATTTAGCAAAAATTATCAGAGTTCCTCATCTTTTCCCTAGATATGTGGAGCAAGACGATGAGGAGGATTTGGTGCAACAGGTCCTGGGTCTGGAACTATTATTGGTTGTTAATATGATAGTCGGTGGGGACCTCAATTTTTCATTAGGACATGCTGAATCTTGCGGACATCATGCACAAAGGGATTCCCTCTCGGACTACCTCTCATCCATGTTGGAATAACACCATCTAATCAACATTCCAACTGCAAAAATACAAGCCACTTGGAGGAACAATAGGGTTGGAGATAGTGGACTTGCAAGGAGACTCGACAGATTTCTTGTCAAGGAGTAGGTCATGGATGTGGGACTCAATATAAGACAATGGGTTGGCATGGGTGGGCTCTGAGATCACCTACCTATTTATATGGAAATGGAAAGTGGAAGAGACAAACCAAAGGGACCTTTCAAATTCAATTCAACCTGGCGTAAGGATATATCATACATCAGCATGGTCACTGACTTCTAGAAAACAAACCCACTAGGGGTTAGAGGTTCAGCCATGGCTGGGTTTATCCACAATCTAGCAGAGCTGAAAAAGATGTCCAAAATTTGGGCCCATGAAAAAAGCATTCACGATGATCAAGCATTGAGACAGATTGAGATTGAACTGAAGGTTTTTGAAAATGAACTGGGGGGTCTATATAGATTAGAGGAGCACAAGAAAAACATCACATCCCTCTACTCAGCCCATGGTAATATCCTCAAAGAAAGGGAATAAAAATGGAGATTGAGGAGTAGGGCCATCTAGATACAAGAGGGGGAGGCTAATACGAAATCTTTATAAAAAGTTTGCTAATGGGAGGAAAGCTATAAACACCATTTTGCAAATGCAGGATGATAACGGAATATCAGCAAACACTTTCCCTCAGCTCCCCTCACTTGCAAACTCACACTTTAAAAACACCTATAGTGACCCCAGGGAGACTAATTTAGCAAAAATTATCAGAGTTCCTCATCTTTTCCATAGATATGTGGAGCAAGACGATGAGGAGGATTTGGTACAACAGGTCATTTTGGGGGATTTGGAGGCCACTTTGAAATGGTTTAGCAAAGACAAAACCCGAGGACCTCATGGTTTGTCCATTGAATTTTATTTGGCTTTTTTGAGTTGATTGGTCCGGATCTTCTTAGTGGTGTGGAGAAGTCAAGGGCTTCGGGATGCTTGGAAGTGGCCATTACCTTCACTTTCATTTCCCTAATTCCGAAGACAGATATTCCATCCACTTTTGATGAATTCCATCCCATTTCGCTTTGTAACTATTTGTACATGATAATAGCTAAAATTATAGGAAACAGATTGAAGCTAATCTTACCAAAGCACATCCCGCGTGAACAATTTGCATTCTTGAAAGACACGCAAATCCATGAGTTGATAGTTGTCACCTCGATTTTTTTATAGTTATGGTGGACAAAGCTGATTATTCCGTAGTTCCTATGGAAAATTTACGGATATGGTCTCACCCTAGGACCACTCTGGTTGATTATTTAGCATTTGACCATGAACTATCTACAGAGGTCCATGCCCTTCCAATTCTCACTCGGCAGCACATACCCACCATCTCGATTCCTTTATAAGCTTCAGCTACTCGAGAATACACAGGCCCTCCGCTCCTCACGGGTTTGTTATCAGAGGTCACGCGGTGGTGAGACCTGGGAGCACAAACCCTAGGGGAAAATTTGGGTTCGAATATTACAGGGGAAGGGATGGATAGACCCTTGGAGGGGTATCCTTCAGCACAAGATAGCCGGGCGCTGGTGCATTCTTCTCCCCTCGTCTCGGGGAACCCTCCCCGAGGCAACTTCACGGGCATAGGTATTATATCAAGGCATTTCGACAATCTCAGGGCAGAAGGACCTTTGGCAGAGAAGGACCCAACCACACTTGCGGCAGTACAGGGGGATAGGTTGATTATAGCCATGAGCAACAAACAAAAAGGGACTTCCAAAAGGAAAAAAATGCCTCCCTCTGTGGAGCAACGAAATCTTAGTTGTCAGCTCAGTTTTTAGATAGTTATGGTGGACAAAGCTGATTATTCCGCAGTTCCTATCGAAAATTTACCGATATGGTCTCTTCCTAGGACCACTCTGGATGATTATTTAGCATTTGACCATGAACTATCTACAGAGGTCCATGCCCTTCCAATTCTCACTCGGCAGCACATACCCACCATC
>APFE030735962.1:0-21602 GCA_000404065.3 Pinus taeda | reverse complement strand
AAGATGGCCATCATTTCCTTCTCATAGGTAGATTGTCCCAGATTCTTCCCACTTAGTTGTTGGCTTGTGAAGGCCAAGGGTCGACCTTCCTGCATTAAGACCACCCCAATACCCGTACCCAAAGCATCACATTCAATGACAAAAGATTTGGTGAAATCAGGTAGTGCTAAGACTAGAGTGGAACACATGGCATTTTTTAGAGCTGTAAATGCCTATTGTGCGTCATCATTCCAGAAGAATGAATTTTTCTTGAGGATTTGAGTGAGGGGCTTCACAATGTGACCATAATTGTGGACAAATTTGCGATAATAGCCTGTGAGACCCAAAAATCCTCTCAGGCTCTTCAAGGTCTTAGGTTGAGGCCACTCCTGCATTGCTTGGATCTTTTTGGGGTCCACCTTGACACCTTCGTGCCCTACAATGTGGCTCAAATACTCAACTTCTTCCATGCCAAAAGAACACTTGGACATCTTAACAAATAATTTATGCTTGCGGAGCAGTTGCAAGAGCAGATCTACATGTTGAAGATGTGTGGCCCAAGTGCAACTATAGATGAGGATGTCATCGAAGAAGACAAGGACAAATTTCCGGAGATATGGTTTGAGAAGGTGGTTCATACGGCTCTGAAAAGTAGAGGGGGAATTACAAAGACCGAATGGTATAACCAGGAATGCATAATGGCCTTCATGAGTTCTGAAAGCAGTCTTTGGAATGTCGACTTCCTTCATGCGAATTTGGTGGTAGCCAGAGCGAAGATCCAGCTTAGTGAAGAATTGAGCCCCATTGAGTTCATCCAGCAAATCATCAACAACTGGGATGGGAAATTTATCTTTGACTGTCAACTTATTGAGGGCCCTGAAGTCTGGACACATCCGCCATTCCCCATCTTTCTTGAGCACCATGACCACCGGTGCTGAATAAGGACTAATGTTGGGACGAATGACACCTGCTTCCAAAAGTTCCTTGATTATTTTTTCTATTTCATTCTTTTGGGTGAACTTATATCTGTATGGGCATACATTTGGTGGTTGGGCCCCTGGAACCAAAGTGATGCTATGATCATGTTCCCCTCTCGAGGGTGGAAGCTCATGAGGCTTGTCAAAGACTGGCAGATGGTTATTTAAAATATGTTGCATCTCAAGATGAATCGGCAGAGAATTGGATTCGACAGCTTGGATGGCATTAAATTGAGCTATAACTCCATGATGGCCCTTTTTTAGCAATTTTTCCATCCTATGTGAGCTGATGATAGAGGGAGCTGATGGTAGTCAGACTCCTTCTAGTCAATAGAAGACTGGTTTGAAAAACCCTAGTGGCCTATTGCCCCAGTTGAAAAGTTACAAGAGTAGACCATTGCATCTACTATGTATACAACACTGTCACCTCCAAGTTTGTATGAACCACGGGTTGATGAAATAAAGTTGGTATCCCTAGGAGTTGTATCATTCTTGCTGCAATGCTAGAGCTCATCACTTCTAAAATTGATGTGATTGTAAAGTGGCATAAACCGACCAATGTTACAGAGGTTCTTAGCTTTTTGGGTGTAGTACAATATTGGAGAAGGTTTATTTCCAACTTCTCCATCATTATATCCCATTTACATGCATTGAAAAGTGTGAAGCAAACCTTTCAATGGGGAGGAAAGCAACAACAAGTCTTTGATACAATGAAAGAGAAGATTGGTACCGCACCAGTTTTGGCCTTACCTTACCTTCAACAACCTTTTGAGATTGAGATAGATGCCAGTAGGTACTGTTAGTGCCTAAATCTACCTCAAGCTGAAGGAAGGCATGTCTAGGGTAACATCAAACCACGCTTAACCTGGGAGCTAGCCCTACCAGGTCGGGAGATGGCTCTCTCCTTGTTAATCTCAATTAAGATATTGGCAACTAGGGCTTGAGCTGACTGAAAATAAATGCTGATTTTAGGCTAGGTATATTAGGTCAGAAGATTTTGTTTGATTTTGATGGCTGGTTGCTCGATCAAATGAAGAAGGGAGCTTTGGGTCCGAGAAATCAACTCAGATTTGCAGGAGGTTCTATGGGGCGAGATAGGTAGCTATTTTGGCACTTTGAATTGGTGTGATAGTAAGTCTAAATACTGGTGAGGAGTTGGAGAGGGCATGCAAAGTTCATGAGTCCTCTTCAAACAGTAGAAAACATTAAAACTAAATGTATCCTTAAGGCAGAGCACTGAATATCAATGGATTCCACCTAATTCTCTTGATTCATTTAGTTCTGAAGAAAGAAGTAGATGCTGGTACATATACACATAAGAGAAAATAAATAACAAACGAATAAACAATGCCAAGACACATTACCACAAGAATCCGACAAAATGCTGCAAAACCCTGGTTCATTTCCTTGCCAAACTGTAGAAGTGATTTGCAATAGAGCTCAATGCATCCACAAGAGTCCAACCTTGACAAATGACTAAGAAAGTACATGACATAGGCATCAAACCACCTATGCTAGCCATTAGGGGTCGAATCCATGAGTTAAGGGGTTGTTTCAACAACGTCTAAACTAGGAACTGGAAAATAGGCAATGGAACAGCTTGCCTCTAAAACTATGGAAACTGATTCATCCAACCTCAAACCACCTCTAACTGATGTATCTACCCCCTAAAGTCATTTTTCATCATATTTACATCATATTTACATCATATTACATCATATTACATCATTAATTTATCAAGGAGGAAAGAAAAATTCAATTGATAGTCAAACTAGGCAAAATTGGCAAAACTTTGTCTGATGCACAGCGCCCTGAGCCTAATGCGCATCGCCATTTCAAGGCTGATTTTGAAGGCGATCAGATATGGTAGGTTGCACAGGAAGAGTGGGGATAAACTGAGGTTGAGAATGAACTTCAAACTAGACAGGACAGTGGATGAACCAAGAGTAGCAGATGCAGATTCTAAGAGCTCGGGAATATTGGTAGCCACAATAGATGTTTGAAGTGAATTTAAAATATAAGCATCAATTGGTCTATTCGCTCTTTCAGTTTCAAGATATTGGACAAATTCCGAATTAAAACAGTATCACCAATCGCACTTTCATATTTAGTTTCAAACAAAGATAGATCAAAATGTTCATCAAACGAGAGATCTTCGAGATATTGAAATACAGTTGGGCATGAATGAGATTGGAAAACCGGTCTAGGAATCAAAGAAATTTCTTGCCTGAGTATTCTTGGAATGAGATTTGGGTTTTCAAAACGGGAGGAGGATCAGGATTAGGATTGGCCCTGGTGTATCTTCTGGAAGCCAGTGTGTTGAATTTTTCCCAAATTTCAAACGGACATTACAATCTTTTTAGCCAAATGAATTCTAAACCTATCATCCAAAAGTCTAGAATTGTTCTCCAAGTACTGGGTAATCTTTTTCATTTTCTTCCCCAGTGGATTCGCCACTATGTTAGTGCCTAAATCTACCTCAAGCTGAAGGAAGGCAGGTCTAGGGTAACATCAAACCACGCTTAACCTAGTAGCTAGCCCTACCAGGTCGGGAGAGGGCTCTCTCCTTGTCAATCTCAATTAAGATATTGGAAACTAGGGCTTGAGATGACTGAAAATAAACGCTGATTTTAGGCTAGGTATATTAGGTCAGAGGATTTTGTTTGATTTTGATGGCTGGTCGCTGGATCAAATGAAGAAGGTAGCTTTGGGTTCGGGAAATCAACTCATATTTGTAGGAGGTTCTATGGGGCGAGATAGGTAGGTGTTTTGGAACTTTGAATTGGGTGTGATGGTAAGTCTAAAGACTAGTGAGGAGTTGGAGAGGGCATGCAAAGTTCATGAGTCCTCTTCAAATAGGAGAAAACATTAAAACTAAATGTATCCTTAAGTTAGAGCACTGAATATCAATGGATTCCACCTAATTCTCTTGATTCATTTACTTCTAAAGAAAGAATTAGATGTTGGTACATATACACATAAGAGACACTAAATGATAAAGGAATAAACAATGCCAAGACACATTACCACAAGAATCCGACAAAATGCTGCAAAACCTTAGTTCATTTCCTTGCCAAATCGCAGAAGTGATTTACAATAGAGCTCAATGCATACACAAGAGTCCAACCTTGACAAATGACTAAGAAAGTACATGATATAGGAATCAAACCTCCTATGCTAGCCATCAAGGGTTGAATCAATGAGTCAAGGAGCTGTTTCAACAACATCTAAACTAGGAACTAGAAGTAGAACAGCTTGCCTCTAAAACTATGGAAACTGATTCATCCAACCTCAAATCACTTCTAATTGATGTATCTACCCCCTCAAGTCATTTTTCATCATATTTACATCATATTACAACATTAATCTATCAAGGAGGAAAGAAAAAGTAAATTGATAGTCAAACTAGGTGAAATTCTGAGTTCTTAGGCAAAATTGACAAAAAATTACCTGATGCGCAGTGCCACTTCAAGGCTGATTTTGAAGGCCTTCCACTTCACCAAAGCAAGCCCAAGATATCGTTTTGGAAAGCTCTACCTGTCTAGTTTCTGGAACACTTTGAATGTTTTTATTTGGAGATGATTTACCCCTCCAACAATCATTTATCCCAAGACTAGTTCCTGTGGGTCCAAAAAGTGGCAGTGAGGGCATTTTTTAGGTGTTTTTTGCCCTTCAGGTGACCTAGATCTCCTCCAAATTTTATGAAACTTTCTGGGTTTCATTCTTTTTCCATGAGGAATCCAAAAATGCAAGCCATTTTTCAAAATACTGATCCAACTCAATGCGCAACACCGATGGCGTTGCGCATCAGTTGAAAATTCCTATGTTTTAAATTACAAAATTGTGAAATAACAAAAGTTTCTCAAAATTTCTCAAAATTTCTCCAAATTTGGAAAGAGGCAAGCCTACTAACTACTTTACTAAGCTAATGAAGCTTCAGCCAAAATTTTAAGTTTGTTGTTCCTTCTTGGCCCTCAAGTTTCTCCTTAACTTAGCTTTTAGCATGTTTATCCTTGTCTTGCAAATTTTATTCCGAGCTAAGTAATGATAAGCCATATGGCGCAACATTTTCTTTTCCTTGTTAGCTTTCTCAAAGATATCCTCAAGGTGAATGTTAACCCTTTCCAACCATGACTCTCAGTCAGCCTCAATTTCTTGCTCAAGGGTATGTCATTTTGATTTTCTTTCTCTTTGCCTCTTACCTATTTTCTCTAATTGTTTGTAGCTCCATAATAGCTTGCTTGTCTTCCAGTTGCTTATTTTCCTACTCAAGATAGTTGATGATCCATTTGGCCCTCTCAAGGTCAAGTAATAAGGCTTGGATTTCAACCTCCTTCTCTTTGATAATCATATCCTTGAGGCTTGAGCGTTGAGAGCCCAAATTAGTGTCATCCTCCTCAATCAACACAAAATCCCTATCTTGCCCTTCAGTAGGGCCCTCTTCATGCATCTATTATTTTCCTTTGTCTCTGCCCTGTACTTGTTTAGCTGGAGAAGAAGGAAAAGCCCCTTTCACCCCTGGTGAAGATAGCATTTGCCTGTGGTCCGGTGAAGAGAACAAGACCCCTTCCACCCCCAGTGGAGATAGTACTCGTTTGGCAGCTGCAAAAAGAATCCTAGTGCCTCTTTCATAAGTAAGAAACATAGGAATATGAGCCTCTTCTGTTTTGCTTTCAAGCTCTTTTTGTAGCCTAGAAGGTTCACCTTCATCTTGAGCATCTGCAAATATTTGAGGCCCCTTGAAGCATTTATGGGCAATGAAAGTTTCCCGTGACACTCCCAACTAAGTGAGCTGATGTAAAACAACAATTCTAATGACAGCAAAATGATAAATACTATTGAGCTGCTATGGATATGGTTTTCTTTTTGCAATCACAGTCATCCTGTCTATGTTTTTACATATGAAATAAGTAATACTCATCATTTTGACCCTAGTGAAGTGCATAAGTAATCTGATATGGTAGGCATAAAGTCTAGAGAACCTACCCTCACATGTGAAGTATTTGATGATAAGTTTCATGAGTGGAACATACCGGTCCTCCAAGTATTTGAAAGGAAACACCCTGCTAAGTTTACCATGGTATTTGGCCTTGATATAGGGTTCATAATGCTATTTACTGATATTCTTCCATTTATTCCACTTTTCCCCTACATCTAGAATTCTTGTAGCTTCTGCAATAATGGCTGGTGAAAGATTGAAATTGATCCCAGCAAGGTGCACCACATTATATTCCATATTTATGACAAACTGCCTTGCTAACTCATGGTGGTATTTGACCCTCTCAACCATCTCACAAAACTAAAAACAAGTCTGATATCTAAAACATGTGGTGACAAGAGGACAAGCAAGGAGTTTAGTCATGCTAATAGGTTCCTCCCTAATAATTTTTCCAACCTTGTGAGATCTCCTGGGTTTTACATTTCTTTCCCTTGAGCTATCACTAAGTGTTTCTTCTTCAAAACTTGATTCGCTGCTTCTTGCCATGGTGCTTGCCTTAGGGAGGTGATGTGATGATGATATGGTGGAAAATGATAATGGGTGAGGACAAGGAATATGAGTATGAAGAGATTTTGCAAATGTGGAATGGAGTAAGGGAATGAAGGGACAGGTTTAGGAAATTAGGGTTTTGACTTAGGAGGGACTTAGGGTTTAATGAAGGGAGTGAGTTTTCTTAGGGGAATCGGAAAGGAAAATGGACTTAATGGATTGATTTAGGGCAATGAAGTATGGAAAAAAGGGAAAAAGATGTTGGTTTTGTTATGGAGTGAAATTTTTGCAATGAGATGGAAATTTATGAAGATAAGCTAGGGTTTGATTTTCAAGATGCCAAACTCATGAAGAAAACATGAAGAAGGCTAAATTTAGCTTAATATCAATGAAAACTTACTTGTAGGATAGAAATGCAGCGTTTGGGAGAGTTGAGGGTGAATTGGAGTGATTTTGGAACCTTCATGGCCAATGCACAGCGCAGTGGGCCCAATGCGCAGAGCCTTTGTCTTTTAACACTGGTTGAAATTGATTGATGTGCAGCGCCAGTCTGATGCGCAGTGCCAACCCTCTGATGCGTAGTGCCAAGCAAGTTTGCTGCAAAAATAGGGTTTTCTTCCTCTTTTGCTCGATTACCCTCTAAATCACGATTTTGGCTCCTCAAAGATGTTTTGCACAATGAAATGGATGACTAGCACGAATTCACTTTATAAATGGATGCACTTTAATTTTTCCTCATTGCAAACCCACTTTTATAAAGTCTTAGTCACTTTTTCTCAAAAACTTTTTTTTCTTATGAAGATTGACTTTTCTTGATCAAATGATGGACTAATGCATTGGTGCTTTTGTTTTTGCAGTGGCTGGAGTTGGCAAGGTGACCAAGAGCAGCTGCTGAGCTTATTACATATAGAAACACTTAAATTACATGAAATTTGTATATGAAATGGAAAAAAATTTGTTTTCACCTCAAAACAGAGTTTTGAGGTAAAACAAATTTATTGAGCATATCAACAGTAAATTCATGATTCTATGAACTTATTAATCCTCCTCATGTCCCTGCTGACCTTTTATTCATTTTTGGATAGCCAAAATGACAAACCCTAAACCTAGTGAAATTAAAACCCTAAAACTGATTTTTGTAAATAAAATGAAACAAGGTGACAATAAATGACCTAAAAAGTATGAGCAGAGGTCGGCAAGGTATATGTCATGAGGGAAAAAATTTGAATTGAACCCCATCATCAATTGATCCATGACCTAAATGGAATGCAGCTGATCAGATGAGACACCTAATATGCGTGCAATAGAGCAATTTGATCACTAATGGAGGTATGAAGATACCGACACTAACAGGTACACCATGAGAGCAGTGTTGATGCAAAAAAGGAAACCTACATCTTACCACTCAAAGACATTCTCCCAAGATGTTGTGAACTATCCCACATATGACAAGGAGTTGTATGCCTTGGTTAAAAGCATGAAGAAGTGGAAGAATTGTATTGGCAAGGAGACCATCATTCACACAGATCACCGGCCCTTGTAGTACCTCCAGTGGCAAACCAAGCTTCAATAAGCACGTCATTTCAGATGGATGGGATTCTTCCAGATGTTTCACTTGGTAAAAAATACAAGAAGGGCTCCAGCAACAAAGTGGCAGATATTCTTTCTCACCCTCCTATTTATGCATCTATATTTTTGCAAAATGCTTCTTTATCTTTTGAAAGTTATGTTGAACAATATTTTGATGACGATGATTTTAAGGATATTTATGCAAATATGACACATGGACGCAAGTAAATAGTTACCATTTGCAAGGAAAACTATTGTACCACCTTGGCAAACTTTGTATCGCCACCAATGAGAGAATACATGTAATTGGAGAGGCACATACTTCTCTTGTGTCAAGTCATTTTTTTGTAGGGAAAACTTTGTGTCATTTGCAGAGGTTGTGTTATTGGCCTCACATGAAAAATATTGAGACTCGATATGTAAAGGAATGTGTGTTGTGTTCAATTAGCAAGCCCACTAATAGAAAATTGGGGCTTTACACACCACTAATAGAAAATTGTGGTTGTGACTATTTTTATGTCGTTGTGGATCGATTTAGCAAAATGTGTGTCTTAATGCCTTGTAAAAAGCAGATCACTGCAGAGCAGACTGCTCATCTCTTCCTCCAATTTGTATAGGTCCACTTTGGGTGCCCACATCCATTGTGTTTGATCAAGACTCTCGCTTTCTTGGAGAGTTTTGGACGAGTTTGTGGAGAATGATGGACACCAAGTTGAATAGGAGCACGACATTTCATTCATAGACCGATGGACAAACAGAGGTTTTCAACCACACAATGATACATTTACTCTGAGGCTATTGTGGTAAGCATCCCAAGTTGTGGGAAGAGAAACTTCCCTATGTACAATATGCATACAATCGGGTAGTGCATTCATCCACTTAGAGCTCACTGTTCGAGACATGCTTTGGCTATTTGCCAAAGGATCCTTTATACATGGTATTTGGGAGAGACAAATATTCCAGTGGGCAAGATGACAGGGAAAAATCATGGAATTTCATTCAACAAATTCAAATGATTCACCAAGCAGTGTGGGAATAGTTGGAGAAAAGTCAAGCTCAATACAATGCTCAACATGACAAGCATTGAGTCGATCACCAATTCTAGGTTGGAGACAAAGTGTGGCTCCACATCAGCGAAGACATAATGAAATGGGAAGGAGAGAAGTTGAGACCAATTTGATATGGCCCATTCACTATATTAGAGAAGATTGGAGACAATGTTTTTTGTCTCGATTTGCCAGCATACATGCAGATGTACTCAGTGGTGAACGTTGAAAACTTGAAGCTTTATGAGCCTCCTTTGATCATGGACACTGAAGAGGTTGGACAAGTTCCTATAGTGGATGAATTTGCACCTAAATACTTGGAAAAGCTACCTGAGGATATCATTCTTGATAGGAGGACTAGGACTTCACGATGGGGAGATGTGGAGTACCTTTGTATTGGTTTCAAGGGAATGCATCAGAGTAAGGCCCATTGGATTGAAAAGGAAAAAGTGAGGAAGAAATTCCCTCACTTTCCAATTGACTAATAACAAATTTTGGCGATCCAAAAGCTCATTAGTGGGGAGGAATGATCTAGGTGGCTCTAGAAATAGAAGTAGCTTTGAAAAGGCTCAAAAATAAAATTCATCAGATTGAAGTGGAACTAAGGCCAGATCGAAGATCTCGACGCAAGATTTCTAACGGTTCCAACTTCACCTCAATCTGAGTTCTTATGTGAAAGTTATGGCCCGTTAAATTTATGGTCAAACTAGGCCCAATGGTAGCCACTAACGAGGCAACGATTTGGCATTTACTGGTGCATGGATTTTGGCTGTCAGAACGGGTGAATCTTCCGCCTCGTTAATTTTTTCGGTGACCCTGAAAACTCGGTAGGAAATTTTTTGCTAATGTGGCTTATTAGCAATATATATATCTATATATATATATATATATATATATATATATATATATATATATATATATATATATATATTAGAGAGAGAGAGGGAGAGAGAGAGAGAGAGAGAGAGAGAGAGAGAGAGAGATTAAAATGATGGTTAGCGATGGTCAAACCCCGCCAACCCACTGCCACATATATACATTGTGATGATATGGCCATTGGCCAATACCAAATGTGGAACTGGCAGTGTTTGAACCTATGAAGACCAGGTGGCCAGCCCGCCCAATGCAACAATCCCATAACAAACAACCACCCGAACTTAACCAATGCGCCAACAAAAAAACAACAGTCAACTATTTTAGGGAAGGCCACAAGGTTGGAACCATGGCCTTCCCTCTGCAAATTTAACAGCTTGCCAACAACCCATGTGATTGCAACTTCTTTAATCCGCTTGGAAAGTAATACATAAACGCAACACTGGCATTCGGTGGGGGGAGAGCAAGGTGGAGGTTTGATCGACGAAGCAGGGAGGCAGAACCAGGATCGCCTAAGGCCAAAACTACGCCCAAGTGGGCACATATTTCGAGAAATATTCCTATGGAATCTTGGGAGAATCTTTTTTCAAGGAATCTTGAGGGAATCTAAATAGTCCTTATAGCTTCAGAGGTCACTTTCTCATAACAGGGTCAAGTTTATAGTCGTTTGACATGTTTTCATGCCACAAATCCAATGGTGATGTCTATTTCTATAGCTGAGCTTTGCATTTTCAGTCCATGTCAGAAAATGGAGGTATAAGGGTCATTTATGTAAATTTTATTGTAATTTGATTTATGTTTCCATTTAATGAAATAGGTCTCCCCACATTGAGCAAGGCCCGGAAACGTAGCCCACATTGGGTGAACTCCGTAATCAAATCATATTGTGCCTTTGATCTCATGGTTTCTTTTTATTTTCGCTTCTTTTCATGTGTTTACATTACTTGGTTGCATTCTCTTTTAAATGCAATTTTGTATGCATCCATGAAGTAAAAGATCTAGGTCAATGAAGTAGCCATGCAAAATTTTGTTGAAGCTCATACCAAATTCATAACATTAATTACAAATTTGTCACCTAATATGGATAAATTTGAAAAAAAATAGGCAAAGTATTGCATATTCAAGCAACATCATTTTCCCCAAGGATATATATTGAATCAAACTTTTAAGGCACATAAAACTTATGTAATAATATTGAAAAAATCAAGAGAAGAAGCCTCCTACCCAAGTGGGGAAATCTTCTAGAGGAAGGGATTCAAATAGAAAATAAAGGGATCTAAATATATAATAAGGGTTGCATCCTCAATTAGGGGAAATGATAGTTTGACTTAGGAACTAAAAAGGTAGGCAGGTGAAATGAAAAATTAACCAGATGCATCAATATGATGATTCTGCCCCCTCTTATATTCTATAAATAATATGAATTTAATTGCACGAAGGATTTTTTTTCTTCAACGATTTTGTAAACTACTTTAGAAAATTAATTAATGATAAGCCCTTGTTATCCAATTTATTTTGAGATATAGTTCAATTATGAAAATTACACTTTGTAGAAAGTTTTATGCTAGTTAACTAGGTTTTGGAATGGTGAAAGCTCAACAGAGGGGAAAATTTCTCAATGAATTTTTTTATTAATGTTTAAAAATTGAAATGAGCTAAGAGATTGATTGTAGAAAATCAAAAGATTGCTTAAAATTGGAATCCTACTCTAACTAATGCTAATCAATTAGCCCTTAAATAAGTAAACCATTGCAAGAAAGGAAGTGAAAACCACTATTGTATAATTTGCTACAAAAGCAATAATACAACCAAGTTGTAGGAAATAGGGAGTCAATGTTGCACATTGTGTTGTCATTGATGACAACAGGATACCGTTGATGTCAAAGGGGATGTATAATATAATAGCAGTATCACTCATGATGCCTAAGGAATCAACATTGCACTCTATGAAATAGTATGACAGTTGTGTCTCTTACATGATCTCATCAAGTGAATTTGAAGGTGCTTAAAGTAATTTAAGCTTTTTATGTAGTTATGATGTCCAAATGATCCTATAAACTAAATGGTTATGTAGCTATCAGATACCTTTCCAACAGTCTAGTTAGATATCCTTATTTTCTCAAAGATTTTCTATGTTCTCTTCAACTATCCCAATTTGCTACGAGGGTAGAGTTCCTTAGACCTCCAAAATAAAATTGGGCATCTTATGCAAGTTAGAAGATGAACACGAAAAAATAAACAAAAATGTGTATCCATCAAGAAATTGTTAACATGTGGTTTCATAAGAACTTATTAAGGAATAAGGACTTTTAGATAGGTGATTTGGTGCTTAGGTGTGGGACAAATCAACTGAGCCAAAGGGAAAGCTTTTGAAATTTAAACAACTTTCACATGGCCCCTTTCAGCCGATTGAAGAATTTGGCCTTAACACTTACAAACTACAAAACATGGAGGAAGAGATGGAACCTCTCCTTATTAATGGCCAAATTTTGAAAATATGTTTTATTAAATACCTCATGGCAATTGACATGAACATGGTAGATTTCATTTCATTAGCTTTTCTTTATGATTCTCAATTAATTTTAGTTTTAGCCCTTAATATTGGTCTCATTGATTTTGTTGCATTTTGAATTTTATTTCTAAAATCTATTTTCCATACTTTTGAATCAATTGTATTTCATTTTTTCAATAATTTGTTTTATGTGTCTTGTACACTTGCTAATTTGTAGCCCCCTTAATGGGTAATTGCAGGATCTTGTGAAAAGCATACACATTTTTTAATCTTTTTAATTTCGCATTTTACTTCTTAATCATGTTTTAGACAAAGAAGCTATTAATTGATTTATGTTTCCTAGAGAAGTTTAAAAAATGGTGAAATTAGGCTTTCCCCAATATCTAAGTTCTAAGAAATCTTGAAAATTTAGTTAAGCGATGGTTCATCCAACTTAAAGATACCATTCATTTACTTTAAATGAGTGCACAATGTGATAAATTTCCAGTTAGAAATCAAGATTTAGATATTTTTGGGAACATAATTTGACTATTTAGAAATGGCCAATCCTTCCCTAAAAAGAGGAATCATCTACACTCAGTTATCAAGACTTGGTGTTTCCCTCATCCACCATTGGTGTAACACATGTACTAATTTGGTGAACGATTGGGAAAGAAAATTCAATCATTTGTGGGGAAATGTAGATATCTCCGTCAAGGCTATGGATGCTCACTAGAAATAGAGAAAGATTTATGATGATAGGGTGACTCCACCAGGTCTTATGAGTGCTTGTGGTCATTGCAACAACACTAATAGGAAGTGAAACAACCTATCTACTCAAAAACTTCAACCACATTTAAGAAAAATATTGTCATTATAATTGTTACTCAAAACAACATATCAATATTTAAATGAAGTTAACTCAACTTATATCTTCAATAAAAGCTACTACATCAATAAAGTTGCATGATTGAGATATTTTGGGTTTATGTTCCGAAGGGAGGACCTAAAATTCAATTTGTTTAATTCTAAGGTATGATACTTTCTAAAATTTCATGCTTCTTATTAAAATATATGATTGAATAATTAATGATTCAGAGATTCATATATTTTTCCCAATGTGTTTCCATTTACTAAGCCTTTTCAACGAACCCACTAAGTTTTGAAAAAAAATTGTGGCCCCTACTTTTTCCTTTATTATATAAAAATGTTTTCTTTTGGAATTATAGTGACCTTGGTTCCCCATCACTTTTCATCCTATTAATTCTTTTAGATGGCTAATTTAGACAAGCCTTCATTTTTTACTTACTATATTTTGACATGTTTCCTTTCGTTCTTTGAGCTTTATTCTTCAATTGACTTTTGGTTCCCCCCCTTTCAATCAAGTTTCCTCTGTTTGAATTATTTTACATTAAACCTAATCCCAAAATTAAGACTTCCTTTCACCTCTTCAAACTCTTCTAGCTTCTCTCCTTTACTCAAACTCTTTCTTTTAACCTTTTAGCATTCATTCAAATATTCTTTATTTTCTTTTAAACTTTGAACTTGCTGACCTTTTTCCTTGGCTTGATTTGGAAATTGGCCCAATGGACAAAAATGGTCATCTCCCTATTTTGTCTTCACATGATTTCCTAATTAGGCTAAATTATCTTTTTTCCTCAAGTCCCACTGAATCTAGAAATCAAACTCAGTTTCCAAATTTAGGCCCATTTTACCAACCATTAAATTCAAGTTGTCCTTTTAAAGTTTGAGTTAACTCTCTTTTCTTCTTTATCTTTCAAGTTTCTTTTTTTTTAAAGTTTGTTTTTTCCATTAAAACTTTATTCTCCCCCACCCAATTAATTTCTAGATGGGGCCTGATATTTGCATCAAACCCCTTTCATTCCTTGCTATTCAAACTTGCCACCTAATTTCCAAAGCAATCTCGATTTTAAGACCAGGTCCTTTCCTTACGTTCCTCATTAAACCCTTCCCCAATTTGGTGCTTGACCCAATTCTCAAATTTGGCCTCTCAAGTCACATTTTGACTTGTCCCAATTTAGTGACCCACCCTAATTGGAAAATTGGGACCTCCTTTAAAAAACTTTACTTCAATCTTTAATCTATATTTCAAATTCTTGGAACACTCCCACTACTTGTTTGATGTTTTGAACATTTTTTCCTAACTATTGAACTTAACAAATGGCCAAAACCTCTTTATAATCCAACTTTATATCCAAAATACCAAAAGGGATTTTCTCAATGAAATAATTGGTTTATTTTGGATAACCCAATGCACCTTGTTCTAGGTTTACTTAAGGGCATGTACAGTTACACAAAGAACATCCCTTTAGACAAGGGGAATCAACATTCAAGAAAGGAGTTCAAGTAGTAACAAGGGAGTTCGAATAAACCAATAAAGAGACCCCATGGTTACAAGAGAGTTCAAACTGAGAAAAGGAATGAAAACACCGTAGGTGGCACAAAAGGATAGTAAATTCAAATTGATACCAAGAATGAAACACTCCAAGTAGCACAAAAGGATAAATGAATGGTGAAACTAAAAAACCAAAAAGGGGGTTTGGATAGTAAAGAAGTGAATTCAAACTAACAAAATTAATCTAATGCTCAAGTGGAAGAAATGGATAGTTGAGTAAAGAAAATAAAGAGCATAAAAACAAAACCAAGTATACAGTATAAGAATCAAAAGAAGTAACCTCTCTCTGTCTATTGTGCATAAATAAGATAAACACAAAAGGAAAAGGGGGATATTTTCTTGAAATTGCAAATTTCTTTTAATATTAAGTAAGAAGTTAATTGGAGACTATTTGGAGATTCATTTTGGTATATGTGTGGTGTGAGATTTGTTCCTTATTTGTTGTGTTGGAATGACTGTGAAATTATTTACTTTTGTTGTATACTATTTTCATGCAATAATGATGATTTTTTTACTATTGTGTTTCAAATTGTTACTAACTATGAATATGAAATGGTTGTTTTTCATTAAAATAAGGCTAACCTAAATTTTACAACTTATTATATTGTTGAATTGAGGCTTTTGTGATCCATATCAAGTTTACGAGAGATTTTTCGACGTAAATCACATGATATTTCATTTGTCGACGTGTTTCGAACCAACCAATGTGGTTCATCATCAGGACAAGTTGAAGAAACATATCCAACTTTGCATGTTAAATAGTCAGAGCAGAGCCTCCAACGACTAAATTTGATTGATCCCTAGTCAAATTTAGCCGTTGGTCAAGTTAGCCGTTGGAGGCTCTGCTCTGACTATTTAACATGCAAAGCTAGATCTGTTTCTTCAACTTGTCCTAATGATGAACCACGCTGGTTGGTTCGAAATGCATCAACAAATGAAATATCATGTGATTTACGCTGAAAAATATCTCGTAAACTGATTATATTTTTAATTTTTAAACCATTATTTATATATTGAACTATTTTTTGTTCTAATGGTTGGAATTATTACTTATTTCATGTTCATTTTCTATTCTCTAATATTCACAAGGTGTTTAAACTGGGACTATATTTTTTATTAGTTATAAGACTACATTTAGGATTTAGATACATAAGTTTAAAGCTGATATATCAATTGAGCAATTAGGTTAACATATTAGAGAATGGTTTTATATTAAACATAAGAAAAGATAATTGGACCTAATTGGACCTCAGCTCTAGGAAAACTCCATTAATTTGGTACAGAACATTTTTTTAACAAATCATTGAGACATTGAGCTACACCAAAGTATGCATAATTGTTGAAAAGTTATATTCTCACATCTAAGAGAATCCATTATATCTTGGAAAATTAGCTTATTTTTAGATTAAAACAAGGGTTTAAGTGAGAAAGTGCATAAAACAAATAGGGACAAAGAGTTTAAGTAAGAAAGTGCATAAAACAAATAAGGAACAAAGAGTTAAGTAAATTGTTAGTGAGAATTTAAATCTAAACTTCTTGTTTGAGAATCAACATTTCAAGAAATTACAAGGAAAAGAGTATTTTAAATCTCTAATTATTTGATTTCCCATGTATCAAAAAGGTATAAAATGTGTAAATATTAATGTTTAAAATATATTTAGTTATATGTAAACAAAAAGGGAAAGTATTAAATTTTAATTAACATGTTATAAAATTAGTCCTTGAGTTTCTATCAAGAGGTTGAAGTGAAGAAAGAAAGTGAAGGTATGAAGTAAGCCAATGAAATACATCATTTTCATGGGGCTTTTTCATTGATGTACAAATTGATTATTTACTATGAGACCATGAATTATGAAGTTCATAAATAATTCTATATTTTGATGTAATGTTCATTTTGCATGAAAGAGATTAAACGTAGGCAGGCTTTTAAAAATCAAAAAGATGATTGCCCATATTGTCACATCAATTTTGATATATTATAATATCAAACAAACATGAAAATGTAGTCACAAATTAAGAAACTAGAAGATGAATCGACTAAATAATGAGGAAAATATAAAGATTCAATAATATATTTGGTGATAAATTATTGGGAAAAGACATGGAAATTTTTAGCCTAAGATCACATCCTACTTGCACAAATGCAGAAGTCAAAAAATACAAAGTAGTGTAATCATAAATTAAAATAAGAAAATCAATCTAGAAAATAAATTATTAGAAAATGATGAAGAAAATTCCCAGCAAAGGAACCTTAATCAAAGTTTTCTTTAAAAAATCAAAATGTTTAAGGAGGTGAAGCCATAATTTACCTACCTAAAAGTAAAAAAGATAAGAATAAATGAATTCTCAAATAAATATTTTAAGGGAAGAAAATCGATCTCTAGCTAAGAAAGTCAAGAGATAACATAAGAAGGGGTTATTCAAAAGGATAAAAATGATCGCCTAATTATGGAAATTAAAGAGCAAGATATTCTTGTAAATAAATTATGCAAATAAAATCAATATTTCATAAATGGAGTGAATATCTTATGACGTAAATTAGAAGAGCATATTAACAAGGCAAAAGAGCTCAAAAAAATAATTATCAGCTTCAGAGAAAAAGAATTATGACTTAACAATAAAAGAAGAAGAAAGATTACGCATTGATTCGACGATATATCATAATTCAATGTGATTAAGAATCTCAAAAGAAATAGAACGTCAAGAGAAAAGTTGACAGAATTTTGTTAGATAAAAACAATTAAATTAACTTTTTGAAGAACCATAATCAAATCTTGCTAAAATTAAAAGGCAAGGATTTATCAAACTTGAAAGTAGACAAAGAGACATTCATGGATGTGAGTGAATCAAGGAAGTTTTTAGAAGTTGGGATTGTAGATAAAGAAATCCTTAATCAATTCAATTAAATCAAGAAAGTTTGCAGAAGTTGATATTACAAATATAAAACCTCAATGAAATTGATTGACACTGGTAATTAAAGTTTCACTATTAATGAGGATTTATTAACAAAAGAGCTACTAAAAAATGAGTTCAAGAAACAATTCAATGTCAAGTCAATGTCTATAGATCCAATTATGATTAACTAATCTTATTAGTCATTGATGCACTAGTCAATATGAAATTATCAAACATTAACATGTCAACTCAAGTAAATCACGAAAACACTGAGGACCAACTTATCTAGGTCTCATATTCTCAAGTAAATCATGAAAATATTGAGGACCAACTTATCTAGGTATCATATTGACACCTAAATCATAGAAGTCACATAAGGGGTCATAAGTTGTAGCACACTAGAATCATTGTACAACCAACAAGAAATGACATGACTTATGAACCCTTATGTGTATTTATAATAATACTAACACTAATAATAATTTAATTTTAAGTTCACAGAGAAGCTAAACACCAAACTAGTGTATGAGACCCATTTATTTGTGGAAAAGGATACTTACCTCCATGTAATGATTTGGTTGCTAAAGTCTACAAATATATACATAATCTACCCTCCCCTCTCTTTAAAAAGCATCGTCATCATCAATTTTTAAAATTTATATTTACCTTTACTATATTAATTAAGCTTCACTACCCTCTTTTTATAATTAATTTTTTCTATTAATGATAAATAGAATTTTATATCTTCATTTAAAGAAAATATAATAGATCTTCCCAACAATTCTAAGCAACATCATATTAACTTTAAAATAATTAACCAAATTAACATGCTTGTTTGTCATAGAATTAAAAAAAAATATACTTTATTACATTTCATCTTTGCGCTCTGGTAGAAATTAGACTTCATTTTTTTTCTTTTTCTTATTAGTCCTTGCCACAATCACGACTAGAAATATTGTAATCCATATAACTATATTAACATTAATTTACCTGCTTATTTATGCATTCTTATACATAAGCCCTAGCATTATCCTAAATAAAACTAATGCTACGACAATACCATTCACAAGGTCCAACAATGTCAAATCATCCTTAGAAACCCTCACACATTTTCATTTTCAAATGACTTTACACTTTTTGTCTGGAAAGATTATAATTTGTTATTATAAAAGAGGAAAAGACTTGACTTTGGAAATATTGTTTGGTGTTGTATAAGAACCTTCATATTATATATTAACCATTTGTTACTTTACATTATATAATTGCAATGCATGTATCCATCATTGCAGGTATCAAAGTGATGTGGTACCTCTGTTTCTTCATTGATTTTGGTTCCTAAAGTTTTGATGAACCTAGTTTTTAATAACTTTTTTCTGTCTTCGTATAGTACACACATGCTTTCTTACATCTCTTGTGCTCTCAATCATTCAGGTAAAGACCACGTACATGATTGAAAATCTTCAAAGATCCATTTTCTATCCAGGGAACACAATTGATTGGGAAAATTTGGGGAAACTTCAAATATAGAATAGGTCATGATTGTATATCTTTACATTTTATTTTCATATAGAAATGCTTCATTATAATGTGTTTTTTTTGGGTTTTGTTTTTATGTGTATCTTGGGAAAATATGAAAAAATATATAAAAAAAATATGGAAAACATGTAAATAAAAGATAATTTAAATATCCATTTTATAACCATCTAGAATTTATAATAATTTATTTTAAAAGATTATTTAAATAATTAATTTTTTTCCTAATTAAATAATTTTTGTTTTTTTCCTTGGTTTATGTTAATAGATTGTTAAAAACACAATCTATAATAATTATAAAAAGAATATGGAAAACATGTAATAAAGATTATTTAATTATCAATTAAATTTACTAACTATCAAAAATTTTATTAATAAATTTATTTTAATGATTTATTAAAATTAATTATTCTATTTAAAAATAATTTTGGATTTTTTAATTTATTTTAAAATGATTTATTTATTATTTTATTTTTTATTTAACTAAATAATTTGGATTTTTTGAGTTAGGTTGTTAAAAACACCTCTATAAATAAATGAAATATTTTGAGATTTTTAAAGAGAAGATAATTTACAGTGAAAGTAAAATGAATTTAATATAATAATAAATCAATTCATTCAATTTAATCTTGTTTATTCATAATTACATCTCATTTAAATAAATTTAAATAGTTATAATTATTTAAATAACTAAATATTTCAAAATGTATAAATATTTTTAATTAATAATAAACATATATTAGAATACAAATATTTCTTTACATTAAAATTTTAAAAAAAAAGACACATATATATAAGAATTATCATGAATTATATTAAAATAAATAGTAATTAAAAAACAGTATATATCTATTTTTAATTCCAAGTTTACCAAGTGCTTTTAGGAACCAAATCTCTCTCAAATTTTGCACTCAAAAAAAAGTCTACATCTTGTAAAATTTGATATCTCTGAAAAATTGGTATGTTCATAGTTAAAAAGGAACTATACATGTATATATAATATCATTTTAGGTTATTATTTAAAAGCATAAGCAATTAATTTCGTACTTGGATTTTAAAAAAATTATTAAACAAAATGTATAAATTTCATATATATATTTGAATTTGAAATTATTTTTTTTAAATAAATTATAATTTTTATGAATTTTAAATTTTAGAATAATAATTTTTTTTATTTTATTTTTAATTGTAAATTATAATCATCATTTTTTTGGCTTGAGCTATGGGGATTTGAATCTTAAATCTCATGGTTTACATAATATTTCATAACATGTTGATAGTCAATTGAGTTTCCCTTCATAGACTATAATCATTAAATAGTATAATATAACTTAAGCTTCGAGTAAATTAAATAACTAATTCACTTATAAATAAATCAATAGTTATCTCTAATAAGTACTCAGTTATAAATAGCTCTCACTTATTATATCACTAGGTGTGTCTATTGTGGAATAGGGCTTTCAAAGTTTAATTTAATTATCAATACTTATTAGGTATGGTAGGGATTTAACCTTCACATAATATTTTAGAATATTCTTAGTAGTATTCACAAATCAAAGATTGAGATTTATCTCAAAAGTAGTATTATTTATTTATTTATTTTTAATGTTAGTGGAATCAGTGACACGACGGTTCTTGTACTCGTGTTACACAAGATTGATACTCATTGTGTCACTCCCCTATCTCAGTGGTAGCCTTTCAACCTCTCATAGACGAGTGCGGCACCACTACACTTTTTCTTTTTACAAATACTTAAGTGTAAGAACTATGCCTAACCAAACACTTAACCAGTTATTACTTCAAGTGTTACTATCGTAGCGGAAATAAACTCTTCAATTAACTATATCATCAATATAAATGCACAGCGGAAATCATCAACACATCATCATATGTGGGAGGGAAACTCCCATAAGTTAGAGTCTGATCGATATCAATATATATAAAATTTATGTAATTCAATTGTACATAAAACAATACAATTCAGTGCTACCAACAAGCCTTGCTTTGCACACCTTTTTATTTACAAAATCGTGCCTGCAAAATGTTGAAGTCGTGCCACCGTGTATGTTTACCCAAACTCTGAACTACCCATGGCACTACCATGCCCACCGTTGTTATGCTCTTAACCTGCAAAGGATACCCAAATATAGAATATGCGAAGAAAAGATACCCAGAACATAGAATAACAATGAGTTTATTATTCAGAGAGTAATGTTCACTTGCCTCTTCGAGGGGGAAACCTCCAATAGAGCAGAGCTCGATTACAAAATAAGACACGATGCTCCTCGCAGGGAGTCTCTATCCTTTATATATGACTCATACATGCAATACCACG
>APFE030735955.1:0-13309 GCA_000404065.3 Pinus taeda | reverse complement strand
CACTTTGCAAGGCATGTTTAGCTGCTGACCCAGTTGGAGGAGATTTCAACGTCAGGCCTCTTTGGTTGTAATCCTTCTCTTCTTTTATTAAATAATGAATGACTATCATTATGGTTCCACTCACGTGTCTTATGATGATATTTGAGTTATATCTTGCTTGACCGATATATAATTGCATGTACTGGATTTTAAGCTTGTGTTGGATTGTTCTTTGTTTGTGCAGGTGTCCGTACGTGGAGCGTAAGGATAGTGACCAGCCAAAGCTAAAGGACGGGAGCAACGTTTCTTCTACAACAAATAGCGTTGGATTCCAGGTAGATCGTTCTGATCGATCTTTAAATTATGCAATTAGGAATCTGCGTGTAGCGTGTGTGATTGTTGCTAGACCCGCGTTGGGCTAGTGGGATCGCCTCTGTCCGCAGAGGGGATTTACCAGTTCAACAATCCTGAAATTTTGTGGATAATGACAAGGTATGTATATCTTGTGAACTTTGGAAAGTTATGACACGCTGTTGAAGAGGCGTGGAACTGCATTACAACTCATGGGATTGGGTTAAATGTTAAATGAAATTGAAACTTCGTGAGCCAGTTTGATGTTTTGAGATTTAAACCACATGTAATAGGTTTAATGTCAATTGGAAAACATATGAGAATTGAGCGCATGACTAAATGAGAAGCATTGGGGGTTTTAAACTATAAAAGCCTGGAAATTAAACAATGAAACTGATGGTTGGTTAAAGTCTTTATGAGATTTTTTATAAGGGGTTTTTAATGCTATTTGAAACCTTTGAAAAGGAGATTGTTGGGTTGTGGTTTTTGAACCATATGAATTGACAAGATTCCGCATATGTTGAACCATTGTGATAGTTGTGAAATTGTCAGATTGGAATCTTATTTTTCAGAGATTTGAAGAAACATTTATATATGCATAGTCTTGGAGTGAGATTCTGGGTTTGTGCAGGGTAGACCTGCGTCATTTTTGGTATCAGAGCTGTAATAGCTATGTTTGAAGATTCAAGTTTTTTTTAATTGAATTAATTGCATGTGATGAATGAATGTCAGATTTTGAAACTAATGAAGATTGTAGCATAGGGATGCAGTGCAGTTGAAGAAGATAAGGCAAGATCAACAAGATCTTAAAGGTGAGTTAACAGATGATATTTAACTCTGGTTTGAAGGCTATTTGCAGAATTTAGGTTGCAAGCAGGTTGAAGAGAATCTCAGCGGGAAGAAGCAGATCACGGCTGAAGTGCAGTGATGAAGGAGTCCAGCAAGGGATTCTAGGTAAATGTGGCAGAACTTAAAGATTCAACAGAGGTTGAATGAAAAGGACAAGTGTGTTCTTGAAAGTTGCAGATGAGAGAAGCCTGAAGGATCAATGGAGAATCTCAAAGGGTTCCAGTAGAGGACCGGTGATTACCAAAGGCTGCTCTAGTGCCTCCTTCCTTCTCCTATTGTGTCATATTTGTAAATCCTTCCATCCTATCCCAAGTTGTTCTTAAGGGGGGATGTTAGGATATTCCGACACATAGGAAATAGTTAAGTATAACTTGGTCTAGTGTAGAGTTAGGTAAAGTGTGTTTCTTTACTATGTAATTTTGTAACTTACAATCCGACAATCACGATATGTAGTGATCTGATGGTTCATTCTCTCCTCAGTATTACCGACACTTGATCCGTGGCTTAACACTCGATTGGTCCATGATCTCTATTTAAAGAGCATGGAGGGTCATTTGTAGGTTAATCATTCATGAGAGAAGCTTATGTAAAATTTCATTCTTTTATTAATAAATTGCTGAAGTGGCCAGCTTGGCTCAGGCCGTGGACTGTTTCCCTCTTTGAGGGTTTTAACCACGTCAAAAATACTGGTGTATTGATCTGTGATCTGTTTGTGAGCAGTGTCCTTTGGTGTTCTGTCTGAGGAACTTACCCTGTAAATTCCTGTAGCTATTATTCATTATGTTCATTTAAAAATAGGTTGAAATAAAATTTATGTTGTGGAATCAAATTAAAAATACAATAAATGTGTAGTTATACAAAATCATTTTTTTGTATATAAATAAATAGCTACATGGAATAAATTATTTTTTTTACAAGCCTAAGGCCCCACGTAAGGGCCTCATAGTCTTCACTCATCATGTTGAAGTATGTTCACTTCTCTACTATTGAATTGGGCTCTACTTCAGTCCCTATAATGATCCCATAGATTCTCTTAGTGTGTAGTAGTAGTGGGATCTTTGGCTTCTACTTAAAGTAATTGAATGGAGTTAGAATTACATTGATTGCTAGCTAATCAATTTTGTTTGGACTATTCAAAACTTGTATAACTTGCAATGATATGTTAGTATTTCTCACAATACTCTAATGCTCTCATGCCATGTTGGATTTGAAGCACAAGCACAATATCAATTGTGTAAAAAATATTACACTAACAATTGCATACTAAGGAAGAAGAGAAAATGAAATTGCATTGAAAACAATTATGTAGCTAAAGAGACCATTTCAAATAACTTGTAACTCTTGTGCATTGTTGCTTGACATGAAAATAATTAAATCATAATAGGTTGTGGTTCCATATTGTATGCACACTAGAAAATACAAAAGCACTTTCTTTTATTAGGCAGTAGCCTGAAATTAGAGTAGGAAACTATAAAATAGAATGAGAGTCTAAAATAGAGTTGACTAAATATTAGTGGAGTAAAAACTAAGTTAGAAGTGAAGTGATAATTCCCTCATGAAACTGCTAACTCAAAAATAACAAAAAACCTCCAAAAATAAGATTGAAAATCAAAAGATAATGTGATAAAATGAGTGGATAAAACAATCTCCCAAAATAAAAGAAAAAGTACACAATAATGATTATAGATTCTACAAATAAGATAATACACACTAGTGGATAGAAAATTGTCACATCATTATCCAATCACTACAAATGTCATCATAAATAATACCCTACCAAAAATAAACTTATTAAAAATAAGAAATAAAAATATTAAAAATAAAATATAAACCCAAATACCAAAAAAATAATAGTAAATAAATTACATCTATATAAATACCTAATAAATAAATAAAATAAATATAAGACTCTAAATGTGCATTTAATCCAACACTCTACACCTACAAAAAATATAAATTTTAATTTTATATAAAAACACCTTATCCCAATTAATTATATTTTAATTTATGATGCCTCATTAATCCTATATAAGAATAATCACCTAAATTATAAGCTGCTTCAATTATCGTAAATATATATGTATTTTATCATAATATGTATGTATTATATATTATTTTACTATTCTTAATTTATAATATTCAGATAAATAACAATGTTTACAACAAAACAAGAAAAGCTATACACCCCAAAAATGTGGATAATTTTAAGAACAATGAATAGTGTCTCCCCACTAAGGGCCGAACAACTTTTGATACTTCATGTCACCTCAAAGTGTGCTCAAGCTAAAGTTTATTTTATTTGTTACTAAAGCAATGAAGTGAAATGTGTCATCAAATTAAAGTATTTTTTAACTGGTACCATTGAATTATTGAGTCATTGGAATATTTGGTTCTTTTATTTCAACGGAGTTTTATTTATCATATTGGTTTTATTGTAATTTAAGGCACTGTGCCTTTGAAAACAAAAGTTTTCGAATAATTAAAAATTTTATGTGTTTTTAAAAGAGTGGTCTATAAACGAAGAGAAGATATAAAGGGAGAACAATGATTAAAATTATGGGTAAAGATTAATTAATAATAAATCAATTATAATATATTATTGAATGGTTCATTATAACATGTATATTAAAATGAAAAAGAAGATATGTTTATAGGTAATAGGATATTGTATTGTGGAAAACATTTTTTTTAAATAATTAAAAAAAAAAATGTATTTTTAAAGTAGTGGTATAGGAATGGATAGAAGATAAAGTGGGAAATAGTAATTAAAATTATGAATAGAGATTGATTAATAATGATTTATTATTAATAGATAGTTATAATACATGAATAAATTGTTAATTATAATATGTATATTAAAATAAAAAAAAATATATGTTTAGATAAGATTAAGTTTGAAAGCATTATTGTAATGATATATGAAAAATAAAGAAATTTAAAAAGATAGAGGATTTTTAGGTGGTCATGTTGTTTTAGGGAAGCATTTTTTATATTTAAGGTTATAAATAAATGTAGGATGTGTATGAGATGATGAGAGTTATTGATTTTAAGGTGATTTAAAAGATTATTATGTGAGTTTTAAAGTTGTGGTTTAATGCAAAAGCACTAGAAACAAGAAGAAAAATGTGTCTTTGGTAAGTTATCAAAAAAAGTTGAACATTTTATAGAAGAAAAGGGCTAAGCATTTGTAATCCTCATAAACCACATGTTTATGGAAAGAACCAAGTCAATATTTACACAGACAAAAGAATTATCCTATGGTCTTGTAGTAGGGAGAGATTTTTAATACAAAATAGTCCTTAATCTCACACTGAGTAGTTCTTGCAAATAAAACCCTCTTAAAAATTATGGTTGTGTGTCTCAATGTAATGTTAGTGAGAGGAAAATCTAAGGTGGAGATGAGGGACCCTTAGTAACTACAAGGTAACTAGAATTTAGTGCACCCAAAGCATTAGATAAGTCCATCATTACATTAGATATAAGCTTGAATAATACTGAATTTTGGATGAAGGTGGCTCTCTAGGCCTAAACCATGTGGATCAAAGGTAACTTTTGTAAATCTTAATATCAATATGTTGGTTTATTTAGCTCTTGAAGAGATTAGAACCATCCATTAAAAAGTTATGCATTAGTAGTATGTTAATATTAAGATGAAATAGTGAAAGGATCTTGCATATGTGCATGAATCAATCTCACAATCCAACTATGTCATGGAGGACTTGATAGTAAGATATAGATATCAAAGAAATAAATAAATGATGCAATATTTTATTATAAAAGATACATGTGAAAATTTTCTATTCAAATTTAAATAAGAGTAACTTAGAGTTTTCATAAACATAATGAACATATATATGTATAAGGTTTGAACATTTAATATGCAATAATATATACCTCAAAATATAGCCCCAAGGATTAGCTATATTGATATATGCCTTTGTTGGCAAGGTGTTGTTGGTGTTTTGGTGCATTATGTAAGTCCCCAATTCAATTTCCATGGGATAATGTGCACTAAGTTTACGTCACCCACTTTATAGTTAGCACCATCCTCAATAAGAGGAGAAATGTTGGCATGTTTCTCTTAGATTTACTTCCAACAAAAAATATATCCCAAAATATATTATATTTAATGTTATGTTCTTAGGTATTTACTATTTATAAGTCATAATCATTCTTTCTTGAATTTAAATTCAAAGTCTATAATTTGAAAGCATCAATGTCCCACATTGGAAAATAAAACACAGTTCTTTTGGGATTTAATTAATTACAATCTCGTTTTTGAAGCCCGAGTGTACCAAAAGGCAAGAATATGTGATTGGAATGTGTATCAAATACATAATCATGAACAATTTAAGACTGTGTGTGTGTGTGAGCTTTTATTCTGTTGCTATTTATTTTCTGCATAATTTTTAATTTGCATGCATTCACTATTAACAATATTCTACATATCCATAAATATAGAAAGAAATAAGACTGTAATAGTGTAGAATTTCATATTTTAAATATAATTTTATCTGATATGTTGTGATGAACTACCCAGTGGAATATCCACGATATTTTACAAAGCACTTGGTTAAGCTTGGATGACCCTTGGGAAGTTTAATTCCCCGAAAGTGGATTCCATCCTCAACCCCTCCCCATGAGGTTTGAACCTGCAACCTAGCAGGGACTAAATGTTGAGATTTGATAGCTTGCGAGGTAATCCAAGCCCTAGGGTTCAGGGTTTGGAGGTTGGAGCACCACAAAAGTGCTTTGTGGGCTTGGAACCTAAGGTGTGGGACTTGCACCCAAGCTGGTGAGTGTGGAACCATGAGGCATTTGAGTGATTTGACACATGGAGGTGTTAGATGGCCCTTAGAGGAGAAAGGGACAAAAAAACCACTCAAACCTGAAATGTCTGTGATGAGATATTATTTTTTATGTGTAGTTGGTGGGTTTTGTGGCACATAAATCAGGTTGGCTTGGTGTGTTGGTGTTGAAATTCCTTGCAGATTCAAACTACGGATTGTAATATGTTAAAAAAAATGACTTGAATCTACTCTACTCATCAGTGGAAACAATAATTGATCAATGAAATCACGAAGCATAAAAGAGAAAGAATTTAATCACACATAACACAATAATTTTTTGGGAAAAGCCACAACTAAAAACCCATGTTATCTGTATATTGCAATAATAAAAAAATATGAGAAGATTACAATGTTTTTATCAAGCCCAAGCAACCTCTGCACTATCTCAATCTATCTCACTACTTCACAAACAAGCTCCATCCAAATTTGTTGCCTGCCAAGCTCCTATTTCCTTGCCCAATTTCCTAGGAAATTATCCCATATTTAATTGGGAAATTCCTCATCCATAATTGCGCAATCTATCATAAGCTTTCCTCTGATTGCATGCACCACCTATATAATTCAAATGATTATACAACTGATAGTACACTATCCCTGAACTCCAATATCAATTGTGTCTTTATCTGATCTGACATGCATGAGATAATTATAGGTGAATATTCAGTTTACTGGTTGAGAAGTGTTGGTTACACCCCACTACAGGATCTCCCACTAATTCCTCCATCAGTTGGAACTAGTTTAACTAAATTTAACTCAGCTAAACTGAATTAAATAATTACAACTCAAAAGAACTCAACCTGGGCCCCTAAAATTTAGGAACCACTCTACATGACTCTAGATAGACTCCCAACTCGAATTAACTAAGACAACTAAGCCAAATAAGCCAAATAAACTTAGTTAACTATCACAAGTTGCTATGAGAATTAGAATTACAATTTAGTTCCTAATTTAATTCAAGGACAAAATTAAACTAGGATTTTCTTGTTGCATTTTCGACGCTCCCTCTTAATAAGAAAGGGATTAGGAATGTACTCTAGCAACATGATTCTCCTCTTGACATAATCTCGTATATGGTGATATCAGATGTCGATATGCTTCAATCGATCATCAAAAATTCGATTCTCAGAGAGTTTGATAGAACTCTAATTGTCACAGTAAATCATTGTAGGATCCATCTGCTAATCAAAAAACCCAACAAGGATCTTCCTCACCCAAATAGCCTCACAAGTTGCTTGACTAGCAGCCATGTACTTTGCTTCTGCTAATCTCTGCTTCCTGCTGTACCAAGAAACTCTTGCTGACCCAATATTGAAGATTCCCCCTAATGTTCTCTTTCTGTCAGATGGACTCTATTTGGTCAATTTAGTGTGTCCTAAATTGCTACATTAATTATCAATTTGGGAGTCGTAAACTGATGAAGTGTGGCGCACTATATGTGCAAGATAACCTCTTTCTTACTTTTTGTCGTTTTTTATTTTTATGTTGTTTTTGGGGGTTTTTATCTTCGTTTATCTCATAATGTGAATGGAATTCCTATTCCTAAGTTTCTAGAAGGCAAGTATGGTTATAGGTTTTAAGGAAATTATGTCCTCTATAAGGGTTCCCAAAACTTAACACTTCAGAAGGTCTTAGAACATACTAGTGATGAAAATAATACTTGAATCAAGAATGAAAATATGCTGCTATTTAAAACAAATAATTAATGAACTACTGATCATGAAACTATCATCTTTGCTGTTGTCTAAATACAGAAAAATGATTTAAGCTACTGCACTCAAGAAAATCAAAGATTGCAAAGAAAGTAAAACTAAAATCAAATTACATCATTCATAGTCTGATTTCTCACCAGTTAGTCTAGCTATGGCTTTCAGAGATAATCGTCAATGACATGAGCAATCCAATATATAATTGCAGAAAAGTAAACTAAAATCAAATCACAACATTCATATTTTGATCCCTCGCCAGTTAGTCTAGCTATGGCTTTCGGAGGTAACCGTCAATGAAATGAGCAATCCAATATCTAATTGCAGAAAAGTAAACCAAAATCAAATCACAACATTCATATTTTGATCCCTCGCCAGTTAGTCTAGCTATGGCTTTCAGAGTTAACCATCAATGAAATGAGCAATCCAATATCTAATTGCAGAAAAGTAAACTAAAATCAAATAACAACACTCATAATTTGATCCCTCACCAATTAGTCTAGCTATGGCTTTCGGAGGTAACCGTCAATGAAATGAGCAATCCAGTATCTAATTGCAGAAAAATAAACTAAAATCAAATCACAACACTCATAATTCGATCCCTCGCCAGTTAGTCTAGCTATGGCTTTTGGAGGTAATCGTCAATGACATGAGTGAGTTGATTTCTAAACTAACTTAACAAAGCAAATGAACAACACTGAAATCAACAAAATAGAACTGGAATTAAAAGAAACTAAGAAAAGCAAAGTCAGTAGAGGATCAATTCCATATCACTAGTTATTGTGAAAATTATATACAAATGCCTAGGCTGCCTACTCTATCCTGAAACATGCACACACTGATCAATGTTATACAAAGCTTGTAAAGTCATGGACAAAAGTGAAATGTTAGAAATATATACACAAGTGAATAACTATAAAACATGTGAAGTGAAAATAAGGAAATGGTATATAAAGACTATGCAGCAACAATGGAAATGAAACCTCAGTGTGCAGGGGCCCTCTAAACAACCTCAGCCAACAGGCTATCAACCCAAAATTACGTTCACGCAAGCATGTAGAACAAAGTCTTCTTGTATATCTCAAAACATAGTTACAACAATAAAACTAGTGTCACGAGACAGTGAATTCTTAACAGCAAAATTACATTCAAAAGACTAACTACTATGCGTATAGAAATGTGTTATTTATAACAAAGGTTACATAACTGTTTTCCTAAAAAACTACGTGAACATAGACACGTAAAAGACAACGTCCATGGATTTAGCATAATGGTTACCGTGATGATTAAATCTATTAAGGGTGGTTGTTGGATTCGCCTTATGGAGTAGTCCACATGTGTCGATATGTCCCCAGGGATCTAGGAATGGCCACGAAAGTCTTCACGTGTTTGAAAATGGAGTCTTGTTGCCGTAGGACTCCTATGTTTGACCACCGCTTGACCACCTTTGACCACAACCTTCTTTGATGAATCCAGTTGGACCAATAGGAACTAATCCATGTCCAGGTCATTTCCAACTTGCCCATGTGGCTTGCTTTGCCTGGTGACACTTGCAACCTGGAGTTTAACAAAAACGGCTGCTGAAAGTTGAACCAACTGCAGAAAGTGGCTGCATTCCGCAACTCATAAGAAAAAATCTAATTTAAATAGAAAACACAAGGACATAGTTAAAAAACCACTTTAAATTCTCTTTTAGGACTAACATGCAATGATGTTGATAACTTAAGAGGTTCAAGTGAGTGGAAAAAGTCTAAGAAAGTGTGTGGGAGAGATGCAAGTTCAGGGCTCAACATACCCCCACTGTGAAGGTGTTGCATGTCTCCATGCAACCAAAACTTTGACTCTCCCTGCTTTAGATCATCTGCTCTGAGACTTCTGCTAGTAAATCTAGCCCTCTTCTTCTCTTTCTTGGTGCTGCTAACATCTTGGGCTTCCTCATCAAGCATCTGAATTTGAGGTTGATCAGTGCTCTACTTATCCTCCTGCACTTTTTCTTCAATTTCCTGTTCTTTTTCTGCCATATCCCAAGGTGCAACATTGTGTTGTCGTGAATGATCTTATCCAATCGACTTTGTTCCTTCAATGCTTCATTTTCATGTTTAATGTGTCTATTTAGGACCTCTAGTTCAAAAACTTCTTGTTTCAATGATTGGATTAGAGATTCTTGTGTTGTGTGAGGTTGGATGGCTGAAGTGCTTGGACCTGTGGCTATCGTTTCCAAGGATTCTATATAATCATACATTTCTTGTTGATTCAGGTCTATCTCGAGTGTATTTTTCTTTGGGCTGACCCCAAAATCCTGTTTAGAAGGACTGATTTCAAAGTCTGGCCGAGAAGGACTCATGTCAACATCTGGCTGGGAAAGAGGAGTATGGTGTGGGCTACGGTCAGGAGAGATTGCTAGAGGCTGCTCCGGTGTTTCTCCTCCTAAATCAATGAAATGGGGCCCTTTTGTTTGTGCTTTCCTCCACTTTCCTCTAAGCCTAGAGCTTCTCCTTAAATGTTGTGGACTAGTGCCTTCTTCCTCCATACTCTGTTTTTCTTTTCGTTTCTTCTTGGCTGCAGCTGATTATTCCCGAAGTTAAGCTACTTAGTCTTTTAGACAATGTTTGGTAGTCTTCTTTTTGGGAAGGATCTGGGGTCTAATATACAACTTCTATGTTTCTGTTCTCTTTTGGTTTTCTCTGCTTATTATCCTTAGTTATTTCCAGCCTCTCTTCTTGATTAACTTCTTTAGTTCTACTAGTAGGAGGGTCTTGAATTCTCACACTAGTTTCCTTTTTCCTACTCTTCCTTGTTGTACTGCTCTCAGGTATTTCAGGTGGATCTTGAAAGTAGTTTCTCACCAAAAACCGTTCCTAGGTGTCCTTCTTTTTCTTCAACTGCTCTTCAATTAAAATTTTCACAAGCCCGTGATGATACAAGTGGGGTTCTATGTCCTCTATATTATTTTGGATGATTGTGCACATCTTTTTCAAGCTCAGCAATAAAAAGTAAGGCAGATTGAGGGTTTGGTTTTCTAAGAAATTCATTAGTAACCGGGTGTGATACATATACATTGATCCAAAATGACCTTCACACGTAATGAACTTTTGAATAATCATCAATAAACTAGCCCACTTCTCTTCTAAATCATGGACAGGAATTCCTCATTTGAATATAGTTACATCCATACCTGGATTGCATAGGATAACCCTCCAAGCCTTCTCATCAAAGCTCTTGTTCTTGAACCAACGTTCTCCCTCCTCTGGGAGTTCTGTAGCGGCTGCTATGGATGCCTCGGTGACTGTAAACTTGAGGTCCCCAATTTCCACCTTCAGGTCGTTAAAAGACCTCGCAAAAGATTTTGTAATATCCTTATTGTAGCCCTTGAATTTTTGAATAAATCGTAGCCACCACGCCTTCTTCAATATGTTTTTCACTTGGGGGTACCCCTCTATAAACTTGGCCCCTTCCGGTTCTGCCCTCAACAATAGACCCATTCTTTCCTTTTGTTCTTAAAATTCGTCTGCGTGAGAAGGGTTTAGCGGAGGTGAGACGGCTGGGTTAGCAGGAGTGAACAGGGTTTATGGAGAAAACTAGTGACTGTGAGCGGAAAACAGAGGACAGGCAATGGAATTGAATTCACAAAATGGAGCAGAGGCTTATGTGAACAAGGTGGAAATGTAACCGTGGCTTTAATAAAATAGTAGGGGAGTGAAGTGAACCCGGCAGAATTTTAAACTGGACGGATGCAGAGTAGGTGTAAACATGTTCATGAAATGGCTGTGGAATTTATGCGGTAGAGAAGAGCCGTGATCAAATTGGCCACATCCCATGATTACAGGTGGAGTATAAAAGTGCAGCCAAACATGAGTTAAATCCAAGGGTTAATCATGAGGCTGTTGAAAAAAAAATAGATGCATGGTTCATGGAGGAATCATAGCTTGTGGAATGGTTATGGAGGCTATCACGCCAATCATTTCATATTGTAGAGCTTATGGTTTCATAACTATGCAAAAATGTGCTTTGAATGCTATTTGAAAAAAAAATTCTACTCATACCTTGGAATTTTTACCATTGTTGTCCATTGACCTTTGATCAGCTGCTCCTTATTGATGCCTTTTGTAGAAATTTTGAATAATTTAACACATATTCAATAGAGATTATCCTGATCATGTACTATTGCGGAAAACATACACAATACATAAGCTCCTCTACGTTGATCATCAATATAGCAGCATCAATAACAATAAAACATCAAGAGCATTCACACATTAACACAGTATGTATCCGGGGAAAGCATCTCGCTAAAAACCCCAACTATCTGTATATTAATGATTGAGTCATGTAACATTACACAGCATAATACTTCTCACAAGTATCTCCACCTCCTGTTACACACAATACAGCTCAGATATGAATCAATCACTGGCTCAAATCTCCTTCGCTGCTTACCTGCCTCCGCTGCTCAATACCTGCTCAAGAACTGATGATAATTCCAAGGCAGCCACGTCTTTCCTTGGCTAAATCACGTGAGAACAAGCTACAATGTGGGCAAACTCATTGGCATATTCAATCCCCTGATTTGTGCAAGATCTGGTGCACAACTATAGTCACAACTGATACCAATCTGATTCTCTAACACCTGTCCCTGCTGAACTGAACATGCACTGACATGCAACTGAGTTAACTGATGTATTCATTAGTTGTATTATGAGTTAATAACTTGTGAATTAATTAATAACTAATTCACCCAACTCATCTCTAGTCTATTCGCCAGTTAGACTAAATACACCCAGTTTAACAAAGCTAAACTGAACACAACTCCATCAACTGCACCTCCAGTCCACTAAACTCAACTCACTTGAGTTCTAACTGAAGTCATGCATGCAAATATTCAACTAACCCATAAGAACCACGTATTTCCTTCATGCCATTGCATGTGCCACATCCGTAGCTCGAACTGAAGTGCTCCAAGAGAATAAGATTAAGTTTATAGTCCAAATATTATTGTGAGATAATAATATTTGACTTTTCTATTTTTGACCGCCAGTCTAAAAATAGACTTGATCACTCACACTGTGATCACTCACACTTTCATCAAAAATAGAAGTCCATCTATTTTTCCAACTTGATCAATCATCCATAAACAGCGACCTGCAATCCATAGACATGATCCATATGTCTAAAAATAGACATAGTCTAAAAATAGACTTGCGCCAAAAATAGCCTGCGGGCCCACTTAGTGAAGGCGACTCCTTTCCACTAAGCTCCATCATCTTGTTGCATTCTAAACAAGCATTTCTTGTTGCACACTTTTCAACACTCCCTCTCAACAAGAAAGGCTTCCTCTCAAACCCGATCCTGTAACTCTCGAATGTTCTGCATGCAACACATCTGGCCGGTCCACTTGCTCTATCATCAAAGTCTCTGACTGCTATTGCCTCTGTCGACTGAAAACTCTGCATCTCTGTGCTCTTCAGTATCTGACTGCTCTAGCCTCTGTCACATTGATCTCTGACTGCATCCATGCTGCTGCTAGTTCTATCTCCCGGCATTGCATCCGCACTGCACCTCCCAACTGACCTCCCTGTT